>JAVQJD010092207.1:0-17003 GCA_036023655.1 Nannoperca australis
TCAGTACGTGGATCTTCTCATACGAGAGAGATTCTCATCAGAGGGACTGACTTATCTGTGTCACCTTCTTGCCAGCAAAGTCAAAGCCAATTCATTGTGCTTTTTGTATCCCGATATCATCCTACAACAGAGACCGACTGAAGCACTAAAGCCTTGAGGCTATATTCACTTTTGCTCGTGACCTAATGATGGGGCAGTGATATAGTAAGCCTGTAAATTTAACGTTTTGCATTCACACAGTCGGGTTTTATTTGACAGCTTTCTTTCCTGCATTCAGCAGCTGTGTTGCTTTTAGCCTGCATGATGCATTTGACTTTGTATTATAGTTTGATCCCTGTGTAAAGTTTTTTTTTTTTTTTTTTTTTTTTTATGTAACGCAGTAATGTTTACTCAGAGTACACATATCAACTTCTTTTTACTTTAATCCAAGTACATTTTTACACAAGTACTTTTACTTTCGAATAAAATGTCAGTACCTTTTACTTGAGTACAATATTCTAGTACTTTCCATCACTCCTGATATGTTATTTATTATTATTATTAGTCAAGGTGAAGCTAGTTTTACCTACGTTTATACAGTTAGGTAGTTTTAGTACAGTGGTTTCCAAACTTGGGGTCGAGCCCCTCAAAGTCTGAGGGGTCATGAGGTGATAAAGACGGAGAAGATTCTGCTTCACAAATTTGCACTAGTAGTCTTGTCTCTAATTTCTGCGGTGAAATATTTGGTAATTTTACCTCCTTTTGTTCGACAAGTCGTTTTCTAAATTAAACTCTAAAGTCTAAATATAATGTCACTTTAGTGGAACTGCTAACAACTCACATCCAGCAGTCCCATTGGGCTCCTTGAAGGTGTCACAAGCTAAAAAAGCTGGGAACCACTGGATTAATCTTTCAATTCTTTGGTTTAATACAGAGAATAGTATATGTTTATCATACAAAATCTTAAGAGTAACTATAGCTGTTTAAATGTAGTGGAGTAAAAACTACAATATTTCCATCTAACATGTAGTAGAGTAGAATTATAAAGAAGCAGAAAATGGACTGTACTAAGTACACTACTTAATTACTTTCCACCACTTC
Organism: Nannoperca australis; assembly: GCA_036023655.1. NCBI lineage: Eukaryota > Metazoa > Chordata > Actinopteri > Centrarchiformes > Percichthyidae > Nannoperca > Nannoperca australis. Next base: position 1,081 of record JAVQJD010092207.1, read on the forward strand.
TTTCCATAAACTGGATTTCATTCATTGGAATTATTGTCTGTGCATTTCATTTGGCCTTTTTTTTTTCTTTCATTCACACACACACACACACACACACACACACACACACACACACACACACACACGGTTAAACCGCCATGCAAGCACTGTGGCATAAATATTTAATCAATTATATTATCCTCTGATCAGCTTCTAAACAGGGTGATATCTGGAGGGGCAGATGGAGGAAGAGGAGGCACGCCATGAAGCAGCAGCATCTCCAGTTGGATTCTTCAGTCCCCAGTCTTTGGCAAAATGCCAAGAATAATGTTGAAAAGGTAGGAAAACTGTGTGAGGGCAGTCACGCCATCATCATCATAGACTAATGCACAATTGGTCACTGTGCAACCCAGAGCAGTTATAACTACAGTGTGAGTAAACTGGGCTCCATAGACTTTATTGTGTTATAACTCAAACTGTACATGATAATGAGCATAGGTACAGTTGATGCAATGCTGAGCATTTTCAAATAAGAATGGAGTTTGTACTGTTTACAACACCAGAGATATAAATACAGTTGATGTCTATTGGATTGTTTTTAAATCGTAATAACTCAAAGTATAAAAGTTATCAATAAGAAAAGTCATAGCACCCATCTACAAAGAATCCCGCACGGTTCGACATATCAATCACTGTGGTAACAAAGACCTTAGGAGGACACACAAATCACTTTCCCACTAATATCTCATTACATAATGCAATTCTATGAATATTATGAAAATACCTTCATGACATTAGGCATGGTTCAACATATCGACAGTATATGTGGCTTAAAAATGGATTTTGAGTTTCGAGTGAGCGAAAAAAGGCACAGAAGAAGTAAGCAGAAGCACATGCGTGTGATTGCTGCTTTCAGCAATCAAACCAAATAATTACATGTCAACAATGACCTACTCTCAAACATCTGAGAAACCAATACTGTCAAAAGAGCAACATTTTGTAGCACTGAGGCAACAAGGCAGCTTAGTCACATTTCTATATTCATTTGCAAGCAAACAATCCTAGCATAGGACTGGAAAAATACTATTTAGTTACAGTTCAACTAATAACTAAACGGATTCATGTGACGGACATACAGTATATTGTAGATTGATGAATAAAAATAAAGCCGGAAGGTTGTTTGCTTTCATCACAATCTGATCCTTTCAAATATTGCAATGCCATTATTTTAGCATTTGAAACGGCTAAATACTGGTCCAGCGGTGGATAATAACTATCATCCAGACACATTCTGACACACTCACTGAATTAGGAGTCGATCAGACGGTTTCTGTATTCCTAATGTGTGCGCAAACGGATTAGGGGGCGTTTTAGTTCACAAAATATGCACATGTGCAAAAGCACTTCTATCTGTGATGCAGGTCATCTCACATTCAGGTTTACTGAAGTAGTCTACACTCACACGCATGATGGAAGATACAGCCCTGCAGCTTGACGAGGAGGGGTAAGGCAGAGTCGTGGGGGGTTAAGAGAGCGTTGGGGGTCCAACTGCTGGTGTCTGCTAAGGTTTAAGGGTAGGAATATGGGATTTTCTTGCTTTGATCATGGTTTTGGTGCTTGGAGAGAACAGATCTACCCAGACATGGGCTAACAGGGGCAAGAAGAGGGTCCCTTATTCATGCTGGGAGGGTATCGGCATGTCTGTCGGGGCTGAGATGTGATACGTAGGTGGGAGAGCAAAAGTTAAGGCTTTTGCTCTTCTACTCCAGCTGGGGCGCCGCCACCGGTGTCTCATTGGCGTTGTTGTCGGTGATCTTGTTTTCCAGCTCGTCATCGGACAGGAGGTCCAAGGACGTTCCCTCCACCTGAAGCTGCCGTCTGCCTGAGCGGCTGGAGGAGAAGCTGATGGGGCCGCCGCGCCTGCAGGGGGGATGAAGACGAGCCAATTCAATGCTCCCCAATGTCAGCCAATGGGACTGATATCTATATTACTTGTAGGCTATTATTAATATATATATATATTATATACATGACCACTTGGCTGTCAGCACCAGGTCGTTAAAGAGACATGCATGAATAACGCTTCCTTTAAAAGAAATCCTAAAACAAAATGCTAAATGGTCAGACAGTGGATGCTTCCGTCTGCTACCTGAGGCGGTTCTTGAGTGTGTGAACCTCGCGGCTCAGACCCTCGCTGGCCTCGGTGGCGTCATCCAGCTCCCTCTGCAGTTTCCTGCGTGAGGCGTTGGCCCTCGTGGCCTCCTCCTCGGCCTCCTCCAGCTGACGCTTCAGCTGCTTCATACGAGAGTTGGCCTTTTCCACCTACAAACAAACACACACACACACACACACACGAGAGAAAAATAAATACAAAACATTTTCAAAGGCCAGCATTTGGGGATTATAAGATGATAGACACCTATAATTAGAGCTTAAATGTCCAAGGCAGCGTGTAGCGAGAGAAGGGAAAACAAAACAGTGATCCATCTCTTTTTAAAACCATTGTAGGGCCAAACAATGTGTGTGGGCGGGGGCAGCTGGCGAATGTGAATCACAGCAGCCTTAATGTCAACAGTGTTGGTGTCATACTTGTTCTTTAAACTGGTCGGCATGGCGACGCTCATCCTCCACTTGCATGCAGATTTCTTTCAGCTTCTTCTCGGTCCTCCTCACAATCTTGTTGGCTGCTGCTCGTTCCCTGCAACGGAGACACAAAGCAAGACTCGGCATCACAGGTAAAACCCATCAACTCAAATTTGATCTATTTGATACAAATAATGTTGATTTAAGAGAGGAGGAGTTTTATTGAATTCTCACTTGGCCTCCTGCTCCAGCTGTTCTTCCAGCTGTGCTATCTTGGCCTCCAGGGCAGTGATGGAGGCCTTGAACCTGCTCTTCACAGAACCCTCCAGCTCGCCCAGCTTGGCCCGCAGCTCCTTGTTTTGACGCTCCAGTTGCTGGCGAGCGTTTTCACTCTTCTGGGCTGTGCTGCGCTCCGCACTCAACTCTGTAGCCAGGGTGTCCACCTGAGGGGCGGAAAGAAGAGAATGGTGGGAGGTGAGGTGAAAGGGGGGGGGGAGCATTTCTGTATTGTTCTAACAGACCTACCGAGAAAGTCCTTGTAAAATGTGGGAACTTCATGTCATTTATAATTTTGCACAGGCTAATGATTTTATATTACGTTGATCATTAAAGATGTCCTAATTCTGCCAACCCACAGCACTGTTCCAATATTACACCACACCTGCATATTGGTCTTTCTGAAGCGGTCGTTGAGCAGCTCCATGTTGCCCTGCTCCTCTTCCAGCTCCTCTTCCAGCTGAGCGATGCGAGCCTCCAGCCTCCTCTTCTCATCCATCAGAGCAGACCTGAAACAGAGAGACGTCAAAGAAAAACATATGAAGTGTGACTACCGCTTCCTGTTGACAAAGACATGAATTAAATTGTTTCACTATGTGAAAATATAATTTCCCTTTTGGAAGAAGGTTTATGAATTATTGGTAAAGGTTCCCTTTAACCCCAAACTATTTCTAAATGTTTATCCTTAATGTTTGCCGGCAAAATCATGTGTAGGCTGATCCTGGATCACTTCTGGTCTTGCTTTAGAAAAGATAAGCTTAGGCACTTTTCTACTTGTTTTTTGGAGCACAATGATTCTCTTAACTTAGTCCGATACTAATAACGTGTGTTGAACAAAGTCTGCCTGGAGAAACAGCTATGTTTGCTACTAAATAAAGAGATGTGCTCTGATATAAAAATCCCTGTTTGACTTCTGCTCCCCAATCACGTTACAAGACTATAAACAAATAGTGGCATGACCGATACTGGAGTGTGATCAGGCGGGTAACTCACTTTCCAGAGGTGCTGTTTGAGATTTCATCTTGCAGCTCATCCCGTTCCTGCTCTGCGTGGCGCCGCCCCCTCTCAGATGCAGCCAGGTCCTGCAGGGAAAGGTCAAAGGTGAAATGCGAGTTATCAACACTTTGTGTATCGTCTAATGTTGAGAGGGACCATTCAATGCTTTTTCATCACGAAAATAAAGTACATACAACCATAAACACCCTCCAACCCTAACTATGCACAACACAAACATCACAGAACAGAATCGCTGTCCTGTACCTCATGTAACTGGACAATCTCAGCCTCCAGACTCTTGAGTTTCTTCTCATTTTCCTTGGATATGGCGAAAATATCATCTCTAGAAGCTCGGGCATCTTCCAGCTCCCGCTGATAGTCCTTCGTTTGGGCCTGAGGCAGAAAACGTATAACTGAGAATGGCTGCTTACTATATTAAGGAAGTGTAACCGATTTAAACACAAGTGTCAAATATGCACCTGCAACTTGCGCAGCTGTTTGATGGCTTCGTCTCGGGCCTTGGTGGCTCCTGCTATGTGACCCTCTATATCCTTCAAATCCATCTCCAGCTTCTTTTTAGCAGCTACAGCCAAACCTCTCTGCTTCCTCTCGTCCTCCAACTCTGCCTCCATCTCTCGCACCTGAGGGGGAGCCAGTTTAAAGTCGTTAGCGTCGAGTGATTCAACTGTTAACCTGCTGTTATGTACCGTTGCGTGCTGTCCTGCACCTGCTTGACCAGCGCTCTCTTCTTCTCATCGTTCTGGTCGTCCCGGCCCTGAAGGTCTCTCTCGTACTGGGCCTTCATGGCCTGCATGTTGACCTCCAGGCGCAGCTTGGCGTCCTCTGTGGCCTGCAGCTCGTCCTCCAGCTCCTCCAGCTGAGTCTTCATCTCCTCCAGCTGCTGCTCCAGAGTGCGCTTGGACTTCTCCAGCTCGTGGACCTGACGGAGGGAGGAGATAAACGGAGGATGAACGGTGAGACGACTGCTCAACTGTCTCAGCAGCTTACATGTGCCTTATTGATCCAAACGCTCACGTTCTTGCCCACGTCGTCTTTGGAGCTCATCAGATCTTCCATTTCAGCCCGGAGCTGCTTGTTGGTCCTCTCCAGCTCCTCTTTGGCCTCCAGCGCCTCGTCCAGAGCTCTGGTCATGGACAGAGCTTTGGTCTCCTTCTCCCTGGCCTCAGCTTCGGCGCGGTCCCGCTCTTCAGCGTAACGAGCCGAAATGCTCTTTTCCTCAGCCAGCATCTACAGAGGCATTTTATAAAAATTATATTTGTCATTTATAAGAATGGTATTACAATGAATGATAAAATGGATTCATTTTAGCTCCAGAAATCTATCTAAACTGTAAAGCTAAAATATTAAAAAGTATTTAAAATGGTCTAAGACAAACTTACAAACTCACACCATCCAAAGCTGTTAAATAAAGTGCATTCTCACCTGGTCAAACTTCTTCTGTTTCTTCTCCAGGCTGGAGACAATCTGTCTCTGGTGATCCAAGTCTACTGTTAGATCATCGAGCTCCTGCTGCAGACGGGTCTTTGTCTTCTCCATCTTTTCAAAGCCGATGGTCTTCTCTTCCAGACGCTGACTGGTCAGCTCCAGGTCTTTCTGCAGCTTCTTCTTCGTCTCCTCCAGGCCTTCTATTGTTCCAACATCATCCTCCAGCTTCTTCTTGCTCTCTGACAGCTACAAACAAAACAATGAAGCAAAATTAAGAATAAAAAGAATCAACAAAAATATGATTTCAATGTTGTTTCCTACACCAGAGGCCACATGTCCTACCTGCGCCTGTAGGGTTAATATCTGTTTCTCCAGATTCTTGCGCGCCTCCTCATCCTCCTCTTGCTGCTCCTGCAGAGCGTTCTTCTCCTCCTCCAGCTGGCGAATACGACCACTGAGGTTTAGTTTCTGACGCGTCTCCTCCTGGAGCAGCTCCTAAAGAAAAATAAATATTTGTCCAGTTAGCAACAAGAAAGGATGCATTAAGTATGGCTTGACAATTAATGCTCAGAGATACTGTACGTCACCTGTGTATCTTGCAGCTGACTGTCAAGTCCAGCGACATCTTTGGCCATCTTGATACCCTTCCTCTCTGCGTCTTCCAGCAAGGAAGACACATTTTCCAACTCCGTCTGTATGGAGAGGTACCAAGGTAACAACACAATGCAAGTCAAATGTATTTGTAAAACATGGTAATAAAAATAGGCTTCTCAATTCAGAAATCGCAAATGAGGAATAAAATCGTCTGTGTGCTTGTAATTTCTATAAAGAATCTATTATTAAACAAACAATCACAATAACTGATGTAAACTCATTCAAGCATCATAACATTTACATAAACTTGCAATTGATTAACATTTTTCTCCATGAATTCAAATAAAAAAATCTAAATGGAGCTATTCTTAAATATATTTTTCTCAGCTGGACTGATTCCACTGTATTACCTGCAATTTGTGTGTGCGTTCGCACAGTTCTCCCTTGGCCCTCTCTCCCTCAGTGACCCTGGCCATGAACTCCTGCAGTTGAGACTCCAGTTTCTTCCTCTTGTGTTCCGACTCCGTCTTTGCCTGCTGCAGGGTCTTGACCTCGTTGACCAGCTCCTTGTTGGCGGCCTCCTGGCTCTGCTTGGTCTTCTCCAGGTTGGCCTTGAACTAGACGTAATCAACAACAAACATTAGTGGCGCCAGATGATGAAGTGGTGTCACTTTCTCTTTGGTGGATTTGATAATGATTGGATCGTAGACTGTGGAAAGGTATGTTACCCTCTTGGCCTGTTCCAGCTGTTCTGACAGCTCTTCCAAGATGGTGCCATGCCTCTGTCGCATCTCCTGGATCTGAGACTCGTGGTTTTTAGTCTCCTCCTCAATGGTCTTCTTCAACTCTGCAACCTCCTGTTCTCGCTTGGTCCTACGGAGAACAGGGACACCGAAAGTTCTTAGCTTTCCTGCTGACTTAATAATATCATTGGCTACATGTTCTCTGTCTATGAAATCAATATAAAATAGCGAAGAGAAAAATATAGAACACAGTACCTAAGTTCCTGCTGGGCAGCCGTTGTATCAAGGGTGTCCTCCAGTTCAGTCTTTAGGGCCTCAAGCTCTTCACTCAAATCCCTCTTAAGTTTCTCTGCCTTGTTCCTGGCCTGTTTCTCCGATTCAAGGTCCTCCTGCAGCTCGGACAGCTGCGCCTGCAGCTCCCTCACCTGTTTCAGAGCGTTGTTCTTCTGGCTAACCTCGTCTTCGCCCCTGTTAACCACCAAGAACAATGAAGAACATTAAACTAAATCTCAGGTGGAAACTGGCCCCAAATTGTGACTGTGATGGCATAAAATCAGAAATATACAAAATGACATTTAAAATTGCAATTGTCCACAAAAACAAAATTTGTTATTTTATTAGTGCTAGACAATTATTACTTTTAGCTACTCATTCAGTTTACATGTCAGAAATTTGCATTTTCTTTCTCACAGAGCAACATGGTGTGCAAAACGTCTGTATCATTAACTTTTTTGTTTATTAATAAACTGCTGCTTAAAAACATTTAAAAAAACACATTTAGTCCAGAGTGAACAGTTATGTACAGACTCCACTGGGTGGCAGCAGAGTCACTGTTTCATAAAACAGTTGAAGTCTACAGTTTAGCTCTCTTAAGGGGAGTGGTGTGCTGTCAAGGCCTCATTAGCTTGGTCTTACAAATACCACACAAACTGTGGTATTTGTGACACATCGCAAGCACATTCCAATGCAGTGAGAAAAGGTGAATAAGGACCGAAGAGAGCACAAGAACGAGTAAAAGCTCAGAGGCTATTTTTTGATGACACTGAAGTGTAATCAATCCCATAAAACGTGCCATTTGAAACGTCAGGTGTGGATGTATCTTGCAGCAGTGGTTAGTGTGATGAGCGGTTTGTACAGCTATGTAGCACTTAAGTCAGACTGACTCACATCACGAAGCCAAATCCCAATGACTCAATATTGACGCTCTAACATCCATATTTAGCTCACACAAAGTTATGTCATACTGTGTTGGTGAACTGATTCCACCAGTACTGAGCTGTGGTGTTTCTCCTCTATAGTGGTCCCAGTATCTCCTACCTAGCCTGCATCATCTGCTGCTCATCTTCCTTCTTGCCCAGCTGAACCTTCAGCTCCTCGATCTGGGCCTGCAGCTCAGAAATCTGGTCCTGGAAGTCGGACGTCTCCCCATCCAGCTTCCTCTTAGCCTTCTCCAGCTCCTGGCGGGTCTTCTCCTCCTTCTTCAGTCTCTCTAGATTAGAAAAGAAGAGGATACAGCGGTTTAATACAAACACCAAGAAACGTGTTTTCGTTTACTATTCTATGCATTCTGTAATTACTTATTTACCCTCCAGGTCGACCATCATCATCTCCTGCTTGTTCTTGACCTTGCCCAGGTTCTTGGCCTTTTCTTCCTCTTCAGCTAGCGTCGAGGTCATCTCATTGATTCGGTCCTCCAACAACTTCTTTTCCTAAAGGAATGAGATACAGGCAGGTTAGCGCACAGCTAGCCTCTCAACTCAGCATCAGCATATTTGAATGATCTGAAACTGTATCTTATCACGAAGTGCCGAAACCCTCCATTTCTAATTTAAAACCATCCTTCACATTTCAAACAATACCTCATTCCCCCCGAAACCTGTAGCTTGGATGTAGGCCCTCAGAGTCTTCTCTCACTCACCTTGAGGAACTTGGAGTTCTGGTCTTCTAGTAGCAAAATGTCCTCTTCAAATTTCTTCATTTTGGCCTCAGCTGTCACTTTCTCCAGCTGCAGCTTCTGCCTTCCAGCCTCCTCCTCATCCAACTGTTCTTCTAGGTCCTACACACACACACCACACACACATATACACACACATATACACACACACACACACACATACACACACATACACACACACACACACACACACATACACACATACACACAAGTATTTAATCAGAGCAGCAAACATAACTACAAGTTTTGCACATAATACATTACCAAAAGGTACAATATTAGTTTCAGTAACCAGTACTTCGATGTAATTCCAAATCTCCTGGGACACACCTGGATATGGGTCTGCATCTTCTTCTTCTCGTTCTGCAGGCCCTGGGTCCTCTCTTCCTCTTCCTCCAGCCTGGACTCCAGGTCATGAAGGATCTCCTCCAGCTCTTGCTTCTTAGACGCCAGACGAGCTCTCATCTCCTCAGCCTCTGCGAACAGCTCCGTCTCTGCCTGAAGCTGCTCCGCTAGGATGTTCTTCTCCTCCATTAACTACACATAAATAATGTTAAAACCTTCAATCATGCATCCTAGAAAAGTCAGTACAATTTGTTGTAATTTGGTACGAACGCTGCTGAGTATTACTGTGGTTGTAACTGACCTGCTGGTGTTTCCTCTCCATCTCCACAAGCTCCCCCTCCACCTTGGTCTGCTTCTCCTTCACCTTCACCAGCTCCTCATCTTTAGCCTGCATCTCCTCCTCCTGCCTGGTCACCTGCAGCAGAGGCTTCACCTGCAGGTAGAGGAGTTTCAGAGGGTGATCTCTACTGATCTGACCAGTTACTAGGAGATTAGTGACCTCTAAACACCCATGGCAGCAAACATGCAAACATTTACACATGCACATACACACAAGTACACACCTTGGTGAAGAGTCTCCACCACTGCCAGTGACGCAGCTTCAAATAGGCGGCACAGTTTCTCTGGAGAACCTTCAGAGCACTGAGCTGCTGCTGCTTCTTTGCAAAAGCCCTAAAACATTACGGTGAGAGAGGAAGAGAACAAAGACTCAGTGAGACAACAGTAGAATCTGCTCTTTTTGAAATCTAATAGAAAAAAATAGAAATATCGTCACTTCAGTTCGGAGTGCATCTTGAGTGTAGACAGAAGAGGTAGAGCAGCCCTTACTTGCGTGCTAGATATCCCCGACAGACGGCCTGGAAGTAAATGATGATGTCAGTGATCTTCAGGTCCCTCTCTTCCTCCAAGTGGGCCAGGACTCCAGCCCTGAAGAAGATCTTACTCTGACCGATACGGAACAGGTTGCTGTCCAGTTCCAGGGCTTGAATCTACCAAAGACAGGAAGAGACATTGAAGGAGTGAAGGGCTTCTGGAGGTAACTGAAGGAAACGTGTGTGGCGTAATGGGAGTAAAACTATTTATTTAGATGAATAACAAATCAAAAACATTTTGATTATTTAATGCAATTGTCTTATAAAAACAAGACCCTTGTTTCAAATGTGAGCCTGGAGGCAGCAATCAAGGTTATTTCATTTGTCCTAAACTGAGACCCAAGTCCTTACCATTCTCTCACAGGCCTGCTTGCCATCCATGAAGCCCTTGGGAATGGCGTTAGGAGTGAGGATCTCATACCTGGACATGGAGCAGAGAAAGAAGTGCATTATATTAGGACGGAGAGTCACTGGGACAGTGTTAAATTGTTGGCCAAAATATAAGAAACAAAAAGACAGTGAGGAGGGGTGGCTGGGGCCCCTGTGTCCTGCATGACAAATATAGACTGCACATCTACCTATTTACTGTATCATAAAAATTGGTACAGTGAACTGAGTCAGAGGTAGGACATTACCTCTGTCTGAACTCCTGGAAGACGATGCGGTTGGGGAAGCCCTGTCTGCAGATACGAATCCCCTCCAGCACACCATTGCACCTCAGCTGGTCCAGAACCAGGTGGGGGTCCAGTTTACCAGCCTGCAGGAAGGGTGGCGAAGAAAAAAAGGAGATGAAGTAATTTAGCTTTATTTAGGATGTATAATTATAGTAATATATGCTGAATTATATTTGAAACCTAAACTCTAGCGTCATTAGGTCAAAAGATTTTGTGGAGCAGATCTCAGTCCAGTTGGTACTGAAGGTAACTGTGACCATCTTAAAACTCACCCTTTTTTCGTGGTTTGGGATGATGCAGCGGACAAAGTTGGGATTGGTGTTCCTCAGAGTGGCCATCAGCTTAGATAACTGCTCCTTGTACAGCTGTCCCACGGTGCGGAACATGCCCTTCTTGGTCTTGTAGGCGGCACCAAACGCTGTCTCATTCATGCCTGCAACCTGGTCCAAACCCACGATTCGGTCAACTGGTGATGAAAAATAAGATGAAGAGAAAGAGAGAGATAACTGTACGAATGCAGGGATACATACGTAAGTAACTGATGGGACTTAACTGATGCTGATTTTACTGATAAATGTGTTAAATGTAGAGTACATCATGGTAAAGTGCTGTGCAATTTACATGAATGTAGAAAAGAGAAAAGCCAACAAAATGAAGTTTTTTATTGGTGTTCAAATCCAATGTGGATATTCATCAGGAAATGTTGCCAATAAAAGTGTTGAACTGAGCAGGATTTGCTCTTTTCTAATTTTGTGATAAAGCATGAAGACAAACAATGGAGTCACAATCAGACCATCAGCTGGTTTGATATTATTACAATACAAAGTAGTAGTAGAATTATCGTAGAGTAGGGTAGAACATTTATCAGAATATTGCTAAAGCAGGGAGGTTATCCAGCTATTTTATATCAACCAATGGATCTCAACAAATAGCAAACCTAGTAAATAACATCAATTAGCCTTAATTTTCCCATGACTTATTTCGTTCTTGTAAGTTACAGATCTTGGTGGTCCAGTAGACCTTTGTCACATGTCACAGTTTTAATATGTCCTGCCACTTCACTGTCAACTATCCAAGAAAGGCAAAATGCTGAGAAAAATTTACAAAGAAACCCTGTGGAGTTATGTTTACATTCAGTGTTACTCACCAAAACACACTGTGTGTATCCTTGGGCTCTAACAAACCTGTTAAATGCATTTCCTTGTAAAACATTTGCAAAGCATATTTTTAAAGTATTTTAAACCCAGCATTGTTTAAATCCATGTTTAAATGCTAGCAGTCTTCTTCCCAGTCTTTGCTGTAGCATTCTAACATATCCTGGCATGTTACCACCATCTGTTGATCAGTGGAATAAATGGGGAACCATTCACAAAAACAAGTGCTACATTCTTTTTTTTGTAAGATTATACATGGGATGAGAACAAATACTTGTCCAAAGATAAATATGGTCAGAGTCGTAATGACACAGTCGTGCAGTTTATTTAAAGTGCAGCACAGCACAAAACTGAATAAAATAATGCATTTTGATTACATTTCTCATTAACCAGACGACTTGTGCTCAAATCAAGGACGCGACCACATTTAGATTTTCTCTGTTCACTTCAGGACGGTTCAGCAACACTACATCCCTCAGCTCACTTGTGTCTTCTTTTAATAAAAAAAGATGAATGACACAGTTTGATCAGATATCTGGCATGCAGGTTCCTCAGATATTCCATTCTTTCAGTACATAAAGATGCGAGCAGGAACTTAAATTAATTCTGGATCCACTTGTTTAAAATGAATTTGAACTCTGCTATTTCTTTCCATCTACTGTTAGCTCTGAAACACTCACTCTAGGTTAAGATTGTTGAATGCAAAAATGACTGTATAATGACTGGGATTTCTTTTAATATAACAGACTACTAATCACTGTAGCTTTGCATAGACTATATCTATTGAGTGCATAGGGGGTATTTGTTCGTTTTAAGTGGGATTATGCCATCTTTAAGCACAGTGTCCCACCAATCCAGTTTCCTTTTCATCTTTTCATCCATCTGAACAGGCAAATGTTCAATTTGAACATTTCCTGTCTCAGATTTTCAGCCTTTAGACCATAATTGCATCAATCAGTTTTCTGCTGTGTGAATCCACGTCATACCAGAAAACACAACTTTATTATTTGCATGATTACAAAACGACATGCCTTACCTGGCTTATCATTTGAGCAACAGTTGTTGGAATAATTAAAGTGGCGGTAAGCTGCCAGCATTCATGGGAGAATGAAATGTTTTAGTATCACATGTTTAAAGTACAGCCATGCAAAGCCAAAGGGGATTTTTTTAGAGAGGCGCACAGTGCAGCCAGGACAGGGCAGTGAACCAATGATCCCTCTAGTGCAGATGATGAGGGGAAGCCAGTGCTACACCAAGGTTAAGTGTTACTATTGTTCACCTGGAGCTTCATGGAGCCCAGACACATTGTCATAGAAAGAGGCTCTCTGAAACGTCTGAATGTCTACAGCAACAGAGACACGCACAGAGAGAGAAGACAGGAGAGTGAGAGAGGGAAAAAAGTACTAGGCATGCAAACACACACACACACACACCCATCATTCATACACCCACGAACATACAACACTTTCACAAGCATTGATTAGCTGTTAAAAAAGAAGAGTAAATGTCAGTTCATGAGATGTAATACTACAGTATATTATTATTATTATCAGAGCCATGTTATTATTCAAAGCTAATGTTGGGTTATCATATCATAGCTGAAAATCAGGAGAAAGATTAGTCCAGAAAGTGTTATATAACCATTTTGCTTTCCATGTGACCTCTCTTTGGTTCCATAAAAACAAAAGTCAAATTAAAATAGTTGAAGTCTGTGGTTCCCATCTGATTTAAATATTAACAGTGTACTCGCTGGGGGAGAAAATACAAGATGAGCAATAAACCTGTCATTCAGAGTCCTGGCTGTGGTTTACCTTGCTTTGCTTACATTTCATGTAAAACTTAGAGAGACCACATTAGAGATGCCAAGAAGCACACTGCTGAATGAAACTCAGATCCAGTTGTTTATAATATGCGCTGCAGCGTCGACAGCCTTTTTTAGAAATGTTTTTAGACACAACTGTGGTTTGAGCTAAATGCTAATGCCAGCATGCTAACATGCCGCTGTTTAGCAGGTATAATGTTTGTCATTTCATCACAATCTTTGTTTAGCGCAACATTTGCTAATTAGCATTAAACACAAAGTTCAGCTCATTCTGACTGAGGAATGTCATTTGCACCTATTTGGCGATGATGGTGCTACATGAAAAGTTAAGCAGCACCAAAATGGTTGTAGTTCATCCTGAGGGGAACTTGAACATCTAGATTACCAAATTTGATGACAAGCTATTCAAAGTGTTGAGATATTTCACTCAAAGCCACAAATGTGGATCTCATGGTGACACTAGAGGAAAAGTCAGGGGATCACTGAAGTCATTAAGATACATCATCTGTAGGCCATGGAATTTCATGGCAATCTGTCCAATACTTGTTGAGATATTTCAGTCTGGACAAAAGTGGTGGACCAACCGAATGACAAGAGGACAAAAATACCATTTAATGCTTTTCTTTTTGTCTCTCATATGTTCACTTCACAATACGTTTGATAGGTAACATCCTTCTGGACTGATGTGGATAAATGCAGGTTTAATATACAGTAGATTAAATTGTATATGAATATACTTTTGTACTATTAAAAGCTCTATGAGCGCCTACACCACAAAAGAAAATGTTAAGAGACTCACCGTCTTTCCAGAGCTCAGCCACAAACTTGTCAGTTGACTGGTGCAGCAGCGTAGCCACATTGTCATTCAGGGGATCCATGTTCTTCATAAGCCATTCATCAGCTTTATAGTCCACCTAAAGAAACGCAGTGATTCCTCAGTGTTATTACAGTGGTTGGACCACAAAACGTTCAGCTGCGTTTCCTTGATGTATGTCTTCAGTGATAGCTAGATTTGGCTCTAACAGTGTTCCCAATTACCACGTAGGTGTTTTATCTTACAGGCAGTACCAGATGTGGGACAATGAGTGGTAGAAATTTCAGAAAATCACATCAAACAATGATACACAATACTGACATTATAGGAATCGTTGTTGGGTTCTACCTTAAAAATCTGGTACTTGCACCAGGGTTAAAATAAACACTTTATTTTATTTGCACATCATATTTGACTGACAGCACAGTCAGGTCTTACTGGACCATAATGTGGTGATGGGATTAGCCTCTGTAACATGATGATTACTTTTAATTGTATGTGTTTTTTAAACGTCTACCGTACTGTGAAGACTGGATTGGAGCAGAACATAACAAGCATCTGACATGGTGGCAACCTGAGATGAGGAATGTAAGATCTCCATATGGGTTTCATCAGAATCTTGGAAAAGCAAACTCACAAAGTTTGCACTTATTTTCCTCAGTATCACTCTCTCTTGCAGGATTTATTTGATGAAGTTCAAATTTAATGCTGCCTCTAGTATCAAATTCTGGATGCTTATTATTGGGCTGAATCTGAGGTTTTCACCTGTTTGTCACGGTTTGCGTCCAGGACTGGTGTTTAGACATGACTGACTGATGCTCTTCACTGCGTTCATATACACATGCGTAAAACAGGAAAAAGAGACTTAATTTTACTGTCAATCTGGGAATGATATCAGCTTTCATGCTGCGACTGACAAGCGCCCTCTCTGGAATGTTGTGGAGTATCGTTTTCTCTTTTCAGACGGCGGACCACCACACAAAGGTGAAAGTTGAAAACCTCCGTTATGTAACCACCAGGCACCAAAGACTCTCACACCAATGTAAACCAGATGTGGGTTTCCTACAGCAGCAGCATGACAACTGGGCTATTGTTTTCAGGCAATGACCTGGTTAACGGCGCCTTCAGAGGAGTCTGAGCCTCCAAGAAAGGCTTCAAAACAGGAAGAATCTGAGGCTATAAAGGGGGCATGAATAATGGTTTTCAAACATTCATTTTTTATACAGTAGTTTTAAAGTGCTGTCTCCTAAGAGCAGTCAGAATGCAAGACACCTTAATATGCTTGAAATACACACCTTCCCTGCGTAGTGAATAATGCAGAAGTCAGCTTTGTCCTTGAGCTGACGCGGCTTCTGAAACTTGGTGTGTGTGCCCTGCTCCTGGAGCACCTTGTCTATAAAGGTCTTGTCGGTGGCTTTGGGAAACCAGCACTCCTCATCCAGCAGGGCGAGGATACCAGGGGGGTTGGTCTGAGGAGACAGAAGTCCTTTAACACAATATATTCGTAAGCAGACATACAGGCACACGCACAGATGGAGAACACTGACCGGCCTCTCAATGAGGTCGATGCAGGGCTGCAGGTCCAGGCCGAAGTCGATGAAGCTCCACTCGATGCCCTCCCTCTGGTACTCCTCCTGCTCCAGGATGAACATGGTGTGGTTGAAGAGCTGC
>JAVQJD010092211.1:0-71591 GCA_036023655.1 Nannoperca australis
AACGACACTTGTTGCCAGTTTGGTCTGTTAGTGAAGGACGAGGCAGATTCTCCCTGAAACCTATCGTGTCGTTTTCTTCTCCACTAAATCAAAATGAACCGTAGCGCCACCTAGTGGACACGTCTGAGGATATTACTAGTGGTTTGGCCCGGATGTGATTTGACTTCTCCAAATTATATTTAACATAAAACACACATTATTTTGGTTGATCATTGGGTGTGAACCGTATTCTATATAGAATATTACTTTATTTCATATTAATAACAACATGCATATGTTAGGCTACACTGGGGGAGACAGTGATCTGTGTAGAGAACTGTTGGGAGGTTTACACTGCCTGGTTTAAATGGATATTTTAGGACTTTTCAGCTTTATTGCCCAGTTTGTTAAAGTAAAGTAATCAAAAAGTAATCAAATGTAAAAAGTTACATTACTTTAATGAAGTAATCAAAATAGTTACATTACTTATTACTTTTTAAACAGAGTAACTAGTAATCTGTAACCTATTACATTTCAAAAGTAACCTTCCCAACACTGTGTGTGTGTGTATATATATATATATAATACACATATATATACAATATATGTTGGACAACCTAGCAAACAATATATGACGCACAGTGGTGGAAGATTACTTAAGTAAAAGTAGCTTAACCACAATTGTAAAACACTCCAATTAAAAGACATTCAAAATAGTATTATTTACATTGATATGTATATAATATTTTATGTTGATGCTAGTGGAGCAAAAACATTTTTTTACATCTGTAAAGTCATTAGTAACTATACAGCATCTGTCAAATAAATGTAGTGGAATAAAAAGCACAATATTGAAAATGTAGGGAAGTACAAGTAACATAAAATGTTTCTCAAGTACCTCAAAATTGAACTTTAGTACAGACGAGTAAATATACTTATGATGAAGTATTAAGTGCACCTGGACCTCCCTCAATAATATACTGCATACGTGTATGCACAATAATATAAAACCCAGAGAGAGAAACCAGGACTTTTACTTTGAATTGGATATTTTTCCATTGTAGTATTTTTACGTTTAACTACATAAAGGATTTGAAATACTAAGATTTTCTAAACCCTATTGTAATAAACTCACCCGGATAAAAAGCATCTTCTCCCCAACGCGGTATCGACCCTGTGACTGTCTGTCCACACAGAATTTATTGGGACATCTGCAGGGGGGGTCATCAGCGATGTGTCTTACCTGTAACACACACCAAGATAAACATGTACATGTGTTTCTGCCCTGACATCAAAAGTAAAAACTAAACTAGAAGTTAACTACTGCAAACTTACAGCATCATCCAACAGCTTCCCTGTACTTTTCTTGCTGGAACTGACTTTGGTAGGAGTCGGAGATGGAGAAGGAGACAGGGTAGGAGATAAAGAGGGAGATGGAGGGAGGGGCTGAGCTGGCGATACAGGTGATGGAAGTGGTAGAGGTGCTTTCTCTTCTTGTTCAATCTCTTTCTCCAGTTTGATGAGGCCCGGAGGCTCCACGTTGTACCTAAACCAGGAAAACAAACTGTAATGTCATTCTATAAATGTAGAATCAAAACAAGATTTACGAAATAGAACAAAAATAAACAAAGAGAAAATAGAAAAAGCGAGACCGTACCGTGATGCTATCCGTCCCAACTCTAAAAGACAGAGGCACACTTCTCGTGGTTGCTTATGAAGAACTACAGGAAGAGATCCAGTTTAAGCATCGGGTGTTGGCAGTATATAGACATTGTATGGTATCTAGCAAAATGCACTGAGTGAGGATGAGTGGCTGTGTGATGGAATGAGGCACACAAAAAAATGAGCTCCATGCATTGAAATGTTCCTCTCCTCTGCAATCCTGTTAATCCTGAACCACATGAAAATGAGAATAGTTCAGGCTTGGGATGTATATATAGGCCTGAGGTGTTTATTTTAACCTCACCAAACGTAGGACCAGACAGTGAGAGTGGATACATTACGTACGATACATGTGACACACCACACCAAGCATTATAGACAAAATATCCACTACATGATAGCAAACCTGGTGTTGTTTAATCTGCTGCTGAACTGATAAATCCATCCAGAGAAATAAAGGAAGAAAGAGAGAGAACGAAAGAAAGAAAGAAGACGTGTCAGCTGTTACTGTTTTCTAAAGTATTTCCACACCATTTAATATCACAGTTACATGTCCACTGCATGTGAAGGTGCAGTGATAAGATTA
This sequence comes from Nannoperca australis, assembly GCA_036023655.1. Taxonomy (NCBI): domain Eukaryota; kingdom Metazoa; phylum Chordata; class Actinopteri; order Centrarchiformes; family Percichthyidae; genus Nannoperca; species Nannoperca australis. The sequence goes on from JAVQJD010092211.1 coordinate 2,228, forward strand.
CTGTGTGTGTATTTCGGCCTTCAGAAATCATTTGCATAGTTGAAATTGCTTATCGATGGTCGACTAGCCATAAATCAGAAATTACAGGATTGTACGAATATTCTGGGTATTTTTGTCACTGGCAGGGTCACATACTGTACATCGGATTGTAAGGACAACATTTCAGTCCAGGCATAACTGCAAGCATGTTTCAGTGACATACCACGTAAAAAAAAACCTTGCAATAGATTAGGGAGACATAGATACTGAGTGTGTGTGAATGAGGACGAGAGCGAAAATGCCTCTACTCTGGGCTGAGGAAAACATTTGCATAGCGTTGGCCTACTTTCTCACTAACTCACACCCTTCTGTCTGTGCTCCCTTTGTTTTGCTCCAGACGTTTTGTGCATGAGCGCAGTATTCAAGATGCACATGTCTTTATCATCAGGTAGAGCTGCTCCCATCACAGAGCTCACTGCTGCCCTTGTGAGCTATGTGCGGCTCTCAAAGGAGTTACAACGGAGCCTGTGGAGAGGGAGTCCTCTGAGCCTCAGAGGGGAGGAGAGAAAGCGGCCCAACCTGTTTGATACTCTACCTGCACAATCAGGCTATTCACAGGAGAAAGACATCTGAGTCCAATGCCCTGGCAGTGCCAGTGACAGCCAAAGCCGGACTGTGTTGTATCTCTATGAGGAAACTGAAGCCTGTTTATAAAACATTTCGATTTTCTAGCGTTCTGATGTTGATGGCAGTAAAAGAGTACACTCACCTAAACCCTCTGACTCAAACAGACACGTTTCTCCCACTCCAACCTGACGACACCAGGACAGGAAGTTGGCTGTGTTGTCGCGGGCAAAAAAGGAACCTGAGGGAGCGCTCCGTCGGCATGGTATCCTCCGATAGGGAATACTCTGCTAGAGGCATCGAGAGGTTAGTAGGTGTCTTCATGTGGGCTATATGCAAAAGTGAACCTAAGATGTAGAAACTCTTCTAACATTCATCAATGAACAGTACTTGGACACTTGATCTTTTACTTTGTGTTTAACAAAGAGAAAACAAACGTCCACCAGGATGACTTGTCCAGCCAAACCCCCAGAGTTTCCATCAAAACATAGAGCCACACACTCTTTATCTACACTGATTTCTTCTCCATCTGCTGAGGCTCTGTTTTCAGCCCATGATCAAGAACCTTTTCCATACAGATCAATATGGGAGATGGCGGGTTAGAAATGGCCTGGCTACTTTACCAGGCCTTCTATGATTTGGGATCAAATTACATGCTTATGGGTTTCAGCCCCCACACGGTCTGTTCAGGGTAGATTTATGCTCCTTGCTGTGGTTTTATACAGGATATGTGCGTCTGTGCTATGAGAAAGGTGCAATGAGCTCATGCTGGAAATATGCAGGCCTTTGTGGGTATTTTACTTTTCTTTCCAGGCTCTCCTTTTGACTTTTTCCCCCCCTTTCTGTTGTTCAATTACTTTGCATTCCTGGAGAAATAATGTCTGCCACATTCCCACTGTCAATTGTTCTAACAATTAGAATGAGATATTATTTTTTTCTGATGAATTATCTGCATCTTTATCTCTAATAACTGCACAGAAGGTACAAAACCCCCGGAAGACATTAGGTTTAAAGGGTTGGGAACTAATAATAAGAATAAAGAAGTACTTTGTTTGAAAATCTTATCATTTTCTTTCACTTAGAAAGATTATAACGTTTATGATTTATGTAGACTTGCAGCATGTTCCCAATAACGCTACCTTCACAGCTGTGCAATCACACTTTAAAGGAGTAGTTTAACATTTTGGGAAATACACTTACACATTTGCTTTCTTGCTGAGAGTTAGGTGAGAAGATTGTACCACTGTCACATTTGTCCGCTAAACATGAAGCTACAGCCAGTTAGCTTAGCTTAGCATAAAAGCTGGAAAGAGTTGGAAAAAGCTAGCCCGGCTTTGTCCAGCAGTTGTAAGATCTGCCTACCAGCACCTCTAAAGGTCAGGAGGTTATTTGCTAAACTATTTCCAGCTCAGTTTCCTCCGCTGGTTGACTTTCAACTAGTCACAGCCAAGAAATAAAGCAGACACAAAACATTGGTAAAATGGCCAATTTTACGCCTCATCTTTTGTACGGATGCAAAAGCTAAGCTAACAGAGTGCTGGCTGTAGCTTAACATTTAATGGACAGATATGAGAGTGGTACAGTAGGAAAAGTGAATAAGTATTAGTAATTCTGTAGTATGGCAATACATTTGAAGAGTTAATGAGATGGTGGTATTGAACTTGGCACATGGCAGTAACATGACAAGAAAGAAATATTATCTTGATTGATGTAAACACTGGAAAGATGTGCAAGAGACATCATCTACAAAGGGATTCATCGTTTCTCCCTGATGGAATCATTTAGTCCGACGCCACTCACCACAGCAGCTTCTAATGCTTGAAAGCAGATGGAAGTTCTCTTTTAAGTGGGAAATCCTAACAGTAAACAGCTACAGCTTATAAAATGCCACGATAAGCTGCTAAAGCAACAATTGTTTGACATGAATTATAAACTTCAAATGACACAAGATGAGGTACAATGTACCAGGCATGGAGAATGTGATTCATTATTTATAAGTGCTTAATGTGAGCTGTAAGTAGCCATAACATGCAGACAGCAATAAATCATGCTCACTATGAAACATCATTATGCATCTTTGTTTGATTCTGAAGCATCAGGACTCCTCTGCTCTCTCTCTCTCTCTCTCTCTCTCTCTCTCTCTGTTGGCCTCCACGATCAATAGGCTCCTCTATTTCAGAAGCTCCTCTGCCGTCTCACGGTCACTGACCTCAAGTATTTCCTCACATCTGTGCTGCTGCACTCACACTGAGATCAGGAGACCCACCGTCATCAGCACAGTAATGCCTCAGTGCAAACATCAACAACTCTCACAAAAGAGTATTTTGCTTCTTTTCCTCTGGACAGAAACATGCCAGTGTTTCATCAGTGTTTCCCTCTGTTAGAAAAATATAATCCCACCGAGCACCAGATGTCAGTTCAATGTGTCAGTACGGACATCTGCAAGATAATGATTTTATCATATTCAGCACTATAGATTGAGACCATTTCATTTTACTTTTAAACTCTTATGAAGCCATCTTTTAGGTGTGACGGCTACTAATCAACATTTACAAAATCAACACAAAGTTGCTCTAGACTGGACACAAGTGGAAATACATGAAAAATATATCAAACCTTCTTGCAGTAGCTCTGAAGCTGATACAATCTAAGGATTTGCACCTCAGTTACTTTGTTTTCTTGAGCACTGACCCAGTAAAATATAGGACTACAGAGATTGCTTGGGTTAAATTACATATAACAACTCACAAGGTTACCCTTTAATCGTATAAAATTCATTAAACCTCCATTCAAGGCTCACAAGAAATGAACATTTTACATAGTTCTGCCAATTTTCACAGGGGATGTGGGGCCCCATCAGTTAATGTGTCCTTGCCAGGCTTATTCTTTCTTCAGTTTTTTTTGCTCTGCTGAAGGCTGTAGGCCCCATCCCCCATCATGTGCATTGCTTTCTGAAATTTTGGAGCTTCTTGCAAAGTTGGGATTCATGGTCACTGCTGAGCTGACAAGACCAATCAGTCTACAAGATCCATGGACAGGGTAGACATCAAATAAAATGCTATTTAAGTAAAGTCTCTCTGTCTCTGTATTACTCTCCAACAGTTATGATATCAGCATTTCTTTAAGATGGGGGGGACTCTCAAAAAATCTTTTTGAAGAAAACCTAATATTGGGGTATAACTGTTTCCTGTCTTAGTAGAATGTCAACACTGTTGTGTTCAAGCTGTCTGGTCCCAACTAATTATAAAGAAAAACAGGATATCAAGGGATCATTCATGTGGCAATACAGAAAACTTGAATCAAACAGTTAGTTTAGTTTAGTTAGTGTGTCTGGATGTCACATTCCTTTCTAATCAAGTAGGAGAATTGTCTAAATAGTTGAGACAATAGTGAGTGTCAGTCAAAATGATCTAATAGGTTACTGCCTGAATGATGGTTCCCCTCTCAGAATCAATCCCCTGTTGAATCATTCAAACTCAAAGTCAGCACAGGAACACGTTCAGCCAAGCTCTGGCTCCCAGATTAGTGTTTTCACTGTAACTGTTATCATGGCAGACTACTATAATCCTCAGGTTTCTCCATACCTTGCTGTTGCCAAGAGCAGGCGGGTCTCCATTAGTTTTCCTGAACTTCTCCTGTAGTGTCTCAGCCAGCTGGCACAACAGGAAGCCATTGTCTAAGCGATCCATGAAGCTCTCAGCGGTGATTTCCAGACCTGACCAGGGGACACATAAAGAAAGCAGAAAATCCAGCAATAAACCCAACATTAAAATGCTCATTTAAAAAAATATATACAGTATAAGGAAATAAATTGGAACCTCCAGTCCAATCCCAGTTGAGGCTGAACCTGACGCAATGTTATTGACTCTCAAAAACCACTTGGCTGATTGAAGTTGGCTTGTGCTGCTGGGTTTAGGCAGCTCTGTAGAAGCCAAATGTTCAGATATTAAAGCATGACTTGGGGGAATCTGGGGGGATTTTTTGGTAGTACACCGTGGGGTAGCAAAGTCAATGCCCTATGAAAAGGGGGCATCTGATTGTGCACAGTAATGCCTCATTATCCTGCACAGTTGCAAAGATAGATTGGTGATCAACATGTGGTGTCCAGTTGACCGACTTCCAGAGGACCATTCCTTTTTAGTTAGATCATTGGGAAATAGGAGGTGGTGGCAGGGGGTTGTCTGTGGAAAGAAACCGGAGTGTTTAAAAAAAAAAATCCCCTTTCTGTTTCTTATAGGAGGAGGGGTCTGGGGGTTCGACGTTTAATGAGTTCCAAATGTTGTAATTGAGCCCAGAAAGGAGAGATTGAAATCTTGAGAAATACTCAGTGAGTTCTCGTTTTATGTGCTCAAACTCTCCATCGCTTCTTGCTGTATGAGGAAAATATACTCCAGAGGGCCCTCATAGAAACATTTAAACTCAAATAGTCAGTCCTATAAATTGCTCAGTTTCTCCAACCCCCATCACAACAATATGACTCATCAGCACAATCAATATGGAGTGAATATAGTCTCAGTATAATTTGTAAATTTGTATTTCATGATTTTTAATTGAAAAACAAGATTTGAAAAATCGCAGCTCCGCAGATTTATAGATGCATGCTGCGTTTAAGGGCTGATGGAAAACTGGGATTAGAGCACATACATTTACCAAAAAAATTTGTAAGTAAAATATTTTTAAATCTTGTTTTTCAGTTACAAATCATGTAATACACATTTACAAATCATATTGAGATTATGTTCACTCTATAAATCAAGCTTCCTCCTCCCACTAAATCACTGGACGCATCATTACATCACACCGCTTCTCAACCCCAAAACTGTGAACGAAGCATATCAACGCTTTCCTTCTTAGACTTTTCTTCTTGGAGTCCAGCTGAATAGTTAACTTAGTAAGGCACTAGAGGTAAATGCATCTCGTGGGTGAATGATTGTGGTTGCAAAGAGAACAATACTCTTAATCTTCATTAGATTAAGACACAGGTGGACAAGCGTTGAGGAAGTTGCTTGTTTTAGCTTTTAAAACAGTAAACAGTAAGGAACTGACAAAAACTAAATAAAGAGGTCACACATGCTCAGTTCCAATAATACCTTCGCACAGCCACTATCTCAGAGAAATCAGACTATTACTTTAAATGTGAATTCAAATGACAATGTAGTCCTCATCCCTTGGATGCTTGTGCTCCTGAAGTCTTTTTTGTCCTTCATTCCTTGCCTCAGCAAACCATAGGTTTCTAGCTCAGCTGGTTCCAGTGCAAACACACAGACCGCCAGAGATAACAGGGAAGATACTGAAGTTGTTTTAAGTTGTTCACACAAAGGCAGTTTCAGGAACTTAACTGGCTAAATGGGACTGTCTGTCCCACAAAGTAACTCCCAACTATTGGGTGAACAATTTTAAGACTATACAGTCTTATACAAATCTTCATTTTTAGGTTCATTTTCAACCGTATTCATTTATTTATTTAGTTTTTTTCTTATTTACTACCCAGGAAATAACCCCACGACCCCTTGGATTCATCACGTAACCCCTTGTGAGTGTCCAGACCTGCTTGGTTGGGAACCACTGTTTCACAGTACCACGTGGAAATGAGTCCTTTGTGTCTTTAATATTGATGACATGATATTTATAAAATATAAAAGAAACAATTAACCTTACTGAGTTTATGTATTAAGCGGAAACTTTCCTTTCTTCGTACATACCCAAGAGTTTGGGTTGTGTTAAATTCAAGTCAGATCCTCAGATTGCTTCATGCATTTGTTAAGTGACTGCACTGAGAAGTACACTACAGGGGGTAATTTATTGTACACTAAACTGCTGCTTATTCTTTACTTTCTTTGCTGTGCATTATTCGAGGACAGTTAGTGACGCCCCTAATTCAATTAAGGCAAATCTATGTGAGTGTGTGTGTGTGTGTGTGTGTACATGAAAAGTAGTTCACACATTCAAGCGACTTTAAAATAGTTTGTAATGAGGTTCAGACTGATTCCAGTCCCCTTGCAGAGGTGTTTACATCAGCAATACCACTTAGATATGGACATTTTTCAAGGCCAAGATATTTGTAGGACAGTGTTTTGAATGGATCAGCAAGGGCACCTTCTATTTGTTAGAAAAGTTAGCTAAATTCATGGGAAATGAACAATTTACCACATAGTCAGATGTGTCATGCATTTGTGTCTTGCTTACCGAGAATATTAGTGAGCCACAGGGCCAGGTCTTCCTTCATGGGCAGCAGGCTGGCTTCATGTCGACTGGCCAGCCACTGGTGATACTGCTGCATATCTGTGAGGCCGGGGCCACTGGGCTGTTTGGGGCTCAGGGAGCTGCACATGGTTCCCTACTGACGGCCTGAGGAAGGAAAGGAGGAGGAAAAGACACACAAAGACAGTGACAAGACGTTGGTGAATAATTGTAACTTTTCAAAGGGAACTTCAGACATGTCTATTTGTACTGTATACAGGAAATCAATACACGATTAAAGTAATATCTGTGTAATGCAATATAGGTGTTAAAAACACATATACAAACACCATAGGTGTGATTGTGAATGGGTGAATGAGCGGCAAAAACCTTGTAAAGTGATTTGGATAAAAGCGCTCTATAAATGTAGCCATTTACCATTTAAAATGTCAGAAAAAAGTGAATCAATCTTTTACAGCTAATACCAATAAGTAGTTATAAAGGTTATGATCTAGTATGATAACAGAAGGATTCACTTGTGAAAATAAAGAACATCTTTGTTTTATATCCAAGATCTAAATTGTCGCGACAATATTCTTGAATAACAGCTGAGATTCAGGCCCAGTGTTCCCAACAGGAGTAGAGGAGGATCAAATGAATACAAGAAAAGAGGGATCTGAGTGTTTTTGTTCTCATGGCTAAATCCCGGTTTGGTTTACAGTCCACCTGATGACATGAGACGTTGTCATGGACCCTGACAGCACAGTTCCTGGTCCGCCTCTTCACCGGACAAGAGAAACTTTTATACCAGCCAGACGCATACAATAGGACTTCTATTCAACAAACAGCAGACACAAACAAAGGGTTCCTTCAGATTATTCTGCAATCTATAATACAGTCTATCATAGAGTCTAAATCAATCCAATCCAGACGACACTGCGGCAGGCTTTAAACTGCTGCCTGACTACATTTGACATCAATATTCAGGGCAACATTTAACAGCTACTTACTGCCTGCCTCAATGAATTCATTGAGTAATGAGACATTTCTCACAGTCTTTTCCAATATTGTGCTACAGTGTGCCAAAGTGTTCACTCTATGAGCTATGATGTGGAAATCTTTCACATTTCTGTCCAGTGTCACTTCATTAGTGGATTTACTGCTGAGACAAGTGAGTAATTAACTAAACAACTGGGCACCAGATGTGAGACCTGAGCAGCTTAACAGCACACATCAACAGCTCTGCAGTTAATATTACCTCTACAAAGAACACACAACATGGAAAGAGTGTGTGGACATTGAGATGAGATGGTGGCATCACAAATATAATCAGGACTTTTTTTACTCAAGGATTGCAAGACTACAAAGGCGGTTGTAGTCATGTAATCAAGGGACTTCATTTTAAGTAGAAGAAAATAATATATAAGATAAGATAACAATAAAATGGGCAAAGATTTTCAGAATGGTTTAAAAATGCTGTTCTTTTACAAAGTGGTTTCTAATGCACCAAATGGCTGTACATGAGCTGACAGAGACATTTTAAATTTTCTATTATTCCAGATTACTTAACAACAGAACTGGTCATATGATTGATGTCATTTCTTTGTAGAAAAAGTTTTGGCTTCAGCTTGGACACATAAGCAGGAACATCCTCAATTCCGTGTGGTAGGCAAATAGCAACAGGAGAGTTTATGCAAATTATAAGAAGGGCTTATTCAAACAAGGAAACAAAGCTGCCATGAACAATTATATCATGGTCTGTGATGGCAGAAAACTTCCTTATGAAAGCTGAGGGCGTGTCACACAATGTGAGGAATCTGATCTTTAAAACAGTGTAACATTTCAAGGTCCCTCTGGAGTTGGCTGTAACCAAATCACACTGTGGTGCAACACTGGACATCAGGACCTTTATGTCTGACCAAGGTCATGTTATCTTCCTGAAGACAAGAGCTCCTCGTTGCGTACACACACACACACACACACACACACACACACACACACACACAACAAACTCTGGAGCTCCGCACTCACGCACAGGTGCTACATTCCCATGTCCACTGTGGTGCAGGCTGACGGACAGAACAAGGGCACTGGGACAACTTCTCACGTCTCACAATACAAGACCCATTCATACAAGCCCAGTCACAATGTGTAAATATAAACATGGGTATTTGACAAATCTGTCAATGGGCATCATTTAAAAAACAACTTATATTTCCTAGCATAATGAAGATGTTATCTCAACTATATTTCACTCATTGTTTTATATACATTGTATATTTTACACATCATCACATGTGCAATGAAAACCACCTATCTACAAAACATCTGTCAGTGGACAAATGACTCAATTGCCCTTTTAGGGAACTGCTCATTTATCTTGGTATCAATGTTAATATTTTTCTAAAACTATATTCTTCTCGACAGCATGAATATCCTGGGTTTCCCCCTCCTCTTCCCAGGAAAGAGTCCTAAAGAAACAACCAGCTGTTGTTAAACATACCTGGTTCCTCTCACCACACTGTAGCCTGACCTCTTCAACTGCAGGCCATAAACACAGCCAACACCACCACTCTGCTACGCTTCATGTAGCATGTCCCGTCTGCTGAACTTGCTGCTTCATCTAGTGATGGGTTTTTTTCAGAACCGGATTCAAAATCGGACCATATACTCGGGATTAGAATCAGAAAAAGACGCTGAAAGATCTTCAAAGATATCCAAATATACATATATACTTAGTCTGAAAAGCCTCATGACTTCAGTAAAGCCGTCATAACCTGCCACGGTTTGCTGCAGATTGCTCCAGGAAAGACATATGGATGGATATTTCAACTGCTGTGTCACATCAATTAAAGAAAAACAAGAGCGGCTCTGTTCTCCTAACCCTCGCCGACATTTATGCCTTTCTCGTCTACAACAGCAAACTGATCTGTAGACTGATTTGTCCATTCAAACAAGAGAACTCAGCATGTTTCTAATGCAGATAGGCACTGTGTGTGTCGTGAGTGAGTGCTGTATTCAAGTATCACCAGTTGTAGTCAGTAAAGTACAAAATCTCAGAAAATATCAACAAAAACAGAATTTTGTGTTACTTAATGAACCACGTGGAGTGTCATAAATCCTGATTTATATGAGACTATAACTTCTAAATATTATACACTGCCTCAGGCTTTCATTTAAAGACCCCTGGGCTGTAAACATTTCCACCATCAACAAGCTGCATTTCAAATAGACAATGTGTCAGGAATACTGACGGCTCTACAAACACATTTCTGTACCATACAGATCTTTTGGTGGTATGTCTGAATTTAGTGCAATAAATTGGTTTTGGACTGTGTTGCGCTGGCCTATAAAAACACTAGGCAGCACATTTCATTTACAAGTTTAATAAGATTTTATGGCTGTCTCCTCCTTTACAACTGTCACAAATAAAAACAGCCACAACAGACATTTCATCACTCTGAAAATAGGATCAAGGGAGGACGCCTGATGAGTTATGACTGAAATCCAGCTGAGCACTTACTAATTAAAACCAATGAACTGACTGAGAGCCGAAACTGAAGAAATATATCAGGTTCTTTGTAATTAAAGATGCCTTGAATTACTTTTGAGAGAAAAAAGAAGAATTAACTGCTTTTCAACTGTCAAGAGGTGACTTAACTGAGCCCCAACTTTTAAATAGCTAAGCTACAGAAGATGAAATTATTCTGAAAAACGCACGTTACACCCCCAGATCCTAAATCAGAACATGCATAAACACATTCGAAAGTCTAACATTCATTTGACAATAAGAAAGCAGCGGACATTTCTTGCAATAAAAGCTCACTGTCTGTGCTCACCCTCAGGGTTCAGCTCGTTGGTGCGCACCTTCCTCTCACTCGTCTTGTGGACTGGATCCCAATTTTCATGCTTTTCACGGCAGTGCAACGACCCACAACGTTAGGCTCCAAACCACTGAACACTTGCTCACTGCGCGTTTGCTCAAGGATCTGAATGCACACACATGTATGTACTCACAGCACGCTGCTGCTGCCGCTGCTGATGGGAGGGAAAGTTTGATCCTGCTGGCAGTGCCTCTCTCCTCTCTCCTCTTGTGTTGCCTCAATATGACATTTCTGGACTGAATTCAGCAGGTCAGCCCGAGAAATTCAATCCTTCGATGCACGTTGATTGAATGGATTTTTTTTTCTCTATGTGTGCCCATGTAATCCGATCCAACTGACGATCTCAAATCTACAGTTATGTTTTCTGTGAGTGCTATATTTGGATGACACCGTTTTGTAATTGTAAGTAAATGGCAATTCATGACGATCATCGTGAGGCACAATCACAAATAAATAAATAATTAATAGCTCTGTTATCAGAAAGGCACGAATGTAAGTTATTTCTTAAAATGTTCAAGTTAGATGGGCTTTGTTTGTATAACATTGACTATATAATATTGATAATTTGTTGCATAAATATGTATGTTATCCAGAACACTTACGTAAAAACTAAATGAGAAAAAAATGTAAACGCGTGTTCGATTCAGTTTTGCTTTATTTCATATCTCAATTCTGCATTTTCTTTGTGGCAATAAGGTACTCAGTGGCTTTTATTTTGAAGGAAAACGTTAGCAGTCAAGTACGCATGCGCACTATTAGAAACAGAGGCACGAACGGATGGGGAAAGGCCAAGATAAGTGAGTGCATTAACTATATATTTTCACAAAATATTCCTTTACAAATGTGTCATATTAACACATGTGTGGTGCTAAATGTTACTTAAAACCCGCAATTGTTAAAAAAAGATTTTGTTTTGAAACGTGCCACCGGAAGTCCTAATTAACGTTATAGTTTGTTGACTTGAAGTTGTTCGAATCTAGCTAGCTAACCAGTAGCTAACCCGCCAGCTAGCTCAGTAACGCTTTAGTAGAGGCGGCAGAGGACAGTTTGACTGAAGTTGGCTGAAGTAAAGTTGTGTCTTTCACACACAGTGAAACGCGTAGTCTACGTCCTCCGGCGCACACAGACTGAACTCTGAACGCAGAGAGCGCCACATGGAGGCGGTGCTGAAAAACTTGGCTAACACGACGGAGCTGCTGGCCGTGGCGGCGCTGAGTGACGCGGTGGAGCAGTGGGATAAACAAACACTGTCCAGAGCTTTCCACTGGGCCCAGTACTGCGAACACCTCTTTTCCAGGTTCCACAATAACCCCGCGCTGACGAGGGTTATGGAGAAGCAGCTGCAGCTCACAAATCAAAGTTTGCGCGTTGCCTTCACCGGACACACGGAGGTCTCTCTCTCGGACCTCTCCCGGTGTCGGCATCTGTTGCTTGTTGGGCTGTTGAACAACCCTAAGCTGCCCGTCTCCATCATGAAGATACTCTTTGACACTGCGAGCCCTGGAAACGCCGAGCAGGGTGAGTATCAGACTGTTACCGGCTTGTGCAGCCACATCATTCAGTGCAAGTCTGCTCGTAAAGTCCTGAGTCCTCTCGCACACTTGTCAGCTGTTGGTGCTGATGCTGAGGTGCAGGGGGCGATGCTGATGGACAGGCTGGGCGCTCTGCTGAGCCGAGGCGGTGAAGCCTGCCGGACAGAGCACTTTTTAGACTCTGTCCTCCAGGGATGTGAAGGAGAAACGGAGCATTTCTGTCTGGTCATCGCCGCAGCTCTGCTGACAACGAAAAACTCAGGTGCACATACTGCTTCGCAGGGGTTTCTCTTGGACTGGCTGCAGAAGGAACACGGTGCGCTGCAGCACTTGTGTTCTGCACTGCCTAGTACACTTCTTACAGACCTGGCCAAAGAACACCTGAAATTTCGAGATGCTTACTGCGACGTGCTGAAAGCGTGGGCCTCTGATATGGAATACAGCACAAGCGACGGTGAATGGGTTCAAACCGGCACAAACCGAGCAGTGTCCTTCCAGAATCTGACTGAGCGCCTTCTGGCCTTGTTTGAGGCCTGTCCGTCTCTGAGGGAGGATGTAGAAAAAGAGCTAAATGCTTTGAAAATGTCTGATGGAGACTTTAATGTCAGAGGTCTGAGTGTTTGGGGAGACCTCCTGTCCGCATTAAACAAGTGACTGTCAGCCTTGGAGCTTCTTTAGAGCTGGAAGAGATGGCCAGAATATAGCCCCGTGTGTATTTATATCTTGATGCAGTGTTTGACTGAGGCTGGTTATTAAACCTCAATACAATGTTGATACCAAACCAAATGTGTCCATAGCACCGATTATTGGAAGATGTCAGTGACTGAAGGCCCGGATATGCTTGCTCAGATGTGTGTTCTATGTTTCTCCAGATTTTTTTCTTATATTTTGGGTATCATATCAGCATTAGTATAAAAAAAATCAGTGTCAGGTCTTTCAGTGCAAAGAAACTCTTAAATGCTTGAATGTTGTCCAATTGTTCACAGAGGTTTCTTTTCCATTTAAAATGATTGTCTCTTTATGAGGCATTTCTCTCAACTTGTGAAATATAATTGTACCCAGACTAACACAGAATCAGAAACATAACATACATTTACAGGATGTAAAAATAATAGAAATGCTTAAAAAAACACACAAAAAATCTGAAAACCGTGTCCGTGCAGCTTGTAATAATAGAAGTTATTGATTTTTTTTTTTTTTGTCTCAATACAATTTATTTGTTAAAAATACACAGTTTACAGGGTTTGGACAGATGGTAGCATCACATTAGTAGCAGCATGTGACCTGACTGAATTAAATTGAAAGTAATTGTCAGCCAGTGAATAGTTTACACTTTATAAATTGCTCTCTGGAGATTCAAGGCTTCATTTAGCATCATAAATTCCACCAAATTATTATAGGTGTGCTGTTTTTAAATGGTTCCGTGGCTGTCGATTTATGAGGTCCTAAAAGAATGTATCTGAACATTATTTCCACATTGTGCAGACCAGCAGAGAGAGATGGGTTTGATCATAAAGAGGTAAAGGAGAAGGGGCTATAAAGGAATCGCAATAAGCAAAAACTAAGAAAGGCTTTGTGTAACCCTTTTCTAACTGTACACACCCAGAATCATTTTCAGCTCCTCACACACCATCTGTGAGCGTTGCCTTTTCACCACGAAGCTGCACTCAGTCTGAATATAACAATTTGGATTGGCTTAATGCCAGTCATGTGACCCGACTGCCAATTCACACATCTCAGACCTCGCCCGTGTGTCGGAGCACCTCTGCGGTGAGGGATCAGTTAGTCAGATCAGGCGTCCTCAATCAATCCCTCCACAATAGCCGGTGTGTGACATAACTCTGGCAGACAGCGGATTAGAGACCCGGCCGCCGCGTGGAGTGAAACACCAACACGACCACGGCTCGTTTAACACACCAGGAAAGCAATTCACGTAGAGACAGACAAGGGTCACTGAGTACGAGGCACCATGTACACAACCAATTTATTTCCAGCCAATGAAGAACATATGCATCCGGCTGGACGGAAACCAACAGTAATTGAAGGGATCTCACCTGCTCCTGTGTTTTAAAAAATTCATTTACTTTAGATTTTCATCACGTTAATGTAGATCGGGATTTTAACAAGTCGGGTGTTAAAGAATGGGTAGAAAAGAATAAAAATAATTTGTGGGACAAATAAAGGAACTAAAAAAAAAAAAAAGAAGTATCCTCTACATGTTACCAAGCAGCACGTTATCATTTAGCCTCTGGGACTGAACACTTGACAGATTTCATTTTTAGATTTTGTTTTTCTCACCCTTCTTCACAGCCTTACACATAACTGGCAGAGTGGGTAAGCAGCCATGGTGATGATTCAGATGTGTTACTGTCTGACTCCAAATGAGAAGCCAACAAATGGAAAGCAACGCCACAATTTAGCCCGGTGCCTGAATCCCGCTATACTGAGTGTAAACATGTTTTACTCATTATTCCTACAGGATAAATACCCACATGTCTGACAACTGATAATAAAAGCCCATTATTGCCAATCTTATGGCAAAGCATCTTTAGTTTCCTTTGACGGGGAGCAGCATTATTTGAAAATAACGATTTAGAAAGGGGTCTATTTACCAACCGGATATTTTGACCCATGTATGTGAACAAATTGCCCTCTTGCTCTGAACCTGCAAGGTAAAATGACAGGGTTGTGTTATTGTATCGCTTCAAACAGCAGGAGGCCGTCACCATAATATCAACCACCGGCCCACTTTAAATGTGTACCGTTTGCTTGGCAACGTCTCTTGAATGTGTTCACTGAAGTAGGCGCTAATCTCTTGAACAACGAGTTCAGTATTCCTCCAAGTGAGGAAATATATTCGGATGTAAAGTGATAAATGTAAACGTAGTGTCTTATCCCTCCTCCTTTTTTTTAAATTCTCTCCAGTGCGTTATTGTTCTGTGTCAGCGTGGGGTAACAGACTGCAGTGAGACGTGCTGAGGGCGACTGCTGTTGTAAGGGTCGTGAAGGATAGCATTCATTAAAACTCAGATCCAGCCCCCATCTGGTGGTGTGAATAGGGAGTCCCCTGTGGGGCGGGGGGGGGGTGTAGAGCCCTCCCTCGGCACGTGCCTAAGCCACTCCAGCCTGGCCCTTGTCTGGCCTTGGTGACGGATCACAGAGGCAAGAGGGCCCCCGCCGCACACCTGTGTCCCATGCACTCGGAGGATGCTGACGATCAGTGGCCACCATCATCAGGCATGCACCGGGCGGAAGACGGGTTGATCCTTTAATCTGGAAGCTGTGAGGAAAAGACTGATGTTTTATCTTGATAGGAGAAAAGTGTAATGTTTTGTGGGAAATGTCGGCTTGTGAAGAACAGGATGAAAGATATTCACCCTGTTCCTCTCCTGCAGGACATCCCATCAAAGCTGCGCTGTCACGACACTCCAGCGGGGTGCTGAGACACTCTGCTCTGTTTTGGCACATGAGGAGAGGGAGGGAGGTGATTTATAGAAGAAAAGAAAAAGCCTGAAATAGTGGTAAAACTAAAAAGAACAAAAGAAAGTAGAGTCGTTTAATCGGGTTGTGAATCAACAGAAAATTAGAAAAACATGATGCATCAAAAAATATTTTCTTTCAGTTTACATATTAAATATCTGGGTTGGTCGAAAACATGATACTTGATGACATCACTTTGGACTATAGGAAATTGTGATTCCCATTTTCTGTTGTTACATTTATGCCAATCAGCTAATCAATTAATTGAGAAACTAATCTGCAGATGAATTGATTATAAAAACAATCGTTAGTTGCTGCCCTAAAAGAAAGGTCACTGTAATCAGCTATTTTATGATTATGGAATAAAGAAGAACTGAAGTTCAAAACACAATGTAAGCTTTAAAAATGAAATCCAGATTTCAAAGCAATAGGAATATCGTGTCAAATCTTATCTGCCTCCCATCCTTTGTCTGTGTGTGATACGAGCATGATATGAGTATGTTGTAGAGGAGGGAATGAAGCTGTCTACGTAACGTGATATGGGGGAGGGGAGCTGGAAGGACCCGTGATAGATCACCTCACATACAAATGTAGGAAACCGGTTCTGTGGAGGAAAAACAATTGGATGTAGCAATCTCCTTCCTCGTCCTCTGATGGCGGAAGATTCAATTCACACTTCACACATCCAGCTCTGAAGGTGTAGCCCTTTTATGGCATCACCGTTTCTCTGCTGCGTTACTGGGGGTGAAATAAAATCTGGTTTGGTTACTAATGAATGTTTCAGTGGGATTGGAAATTATACACAGATGAAAAAAATGATGGCTTGCTTTTTGGGAGCCAAGCAAGATGGAGATATTTTACAGTGGACTCCATTTGCATATCACAAAAACTGAGCATCTTAAGCAGAGGCTCATTTCTTTTTTTCTTTTTTTTAAAGATGATGTAGGGGAGATTCAGAAATCATTTTGTGTGCATTGCAATGTTAAATAAAAATATTTGTTCCAGTTTGCATATGTGTAGCAGTGATGTGTAACATGTTATTACATAGTGATTTAGGGTGCCAAGCTGTCCATTAATAAAGCAATTAGCAAGGGAGAAGGGGGCGTTTGTAAATTCAATTGCCCGGAGGTAGTGTAATGTCACGCTGGAGGGTGTCATAAAACAGTAATTACTCCAATACTGCTTTGAATTTTTGGGTTATAATTGCTTGATCTTTTAGCAAACGGGGGAGTTGAATTTTAGATTGTAAATGAAAGAATATGCAGGCAGCAGTGGGTTGAGATGGCTGTGTACAGTTTGGCCTGCAGACTGCAGAAGAGGGAATGGATCAGGAGGATAATTGTGTGCAAGCAGAGTCCCAGGGGAGGAGTGCAACCCCGTCATCAAACACTCATTCGGCCTGGGCCTCATCCCATTACAGTCCCCGAGGAGCCGAACTGCACCTGCCCCACCGACAACTACTCGATCCCCCCTCGCACGCCCTCACGATTACGCAACCAGACGAAACAGCACCAACAACATCACAATGACTAAGTCTGAGATGCTGCAAAAACACAGAAGGTGGAGTTTAGAGGCAGGTGAAGGCTGGGGAATTTTCCACCTATGAATGAAATGTACTCCAGATTTTGTCCAATTACCACGCGCCCCATAAGGCATGTCACCGCTGCAACAGCCATGACCACTCCGGCTGGTTAGGCATGAAAAAACACGTTCCACGTGGCTGGTGACACAATTGTGTTTTCTGTCAAATTAACATGTGCACCGAGAAGCAGGCGGCGGTGAGCGTTAATGGTTTCCCTCCTCAGCTGGGCAGATAATCGGAGGAGAAACGGAGAAATGTATTGTAATTGCTGCCACTGCTGCTACCGGTAGGATTTCAGACATGGAGCTGCTCCCTGTGATCAAACAATCAGTCAACACTGAACAAGACTACTGAAGGCTCAACGCCGCCACTGCACATTAAATTGAGTCAAACTGTCCATCATGTGCATATAACCGATGGTCAACACCTTAACCCCCACCCCGACAAACATCATGCCTGTCTGTCATTTCTTCTAAGGGGAGAGGGGAGCTGCCACGGCTTCATTCGCAAGAGGCCGCAGACACTTCTGCACGTTATCACCCTCTTCTACAGCCAGAGGAAGGTGGAAACCCTACCACACTTAATGGCTACCAGTTGGTCACATTGTCATCATGCAGAATGAGGACCTTCAAGAAGCTGTTCAGACCTCTCCTGACGTACTCTGTATCTTCTCCATATGACTCTTTCCCACCGGCAGCTGTTCAAAGGTACAGTCAGAATCACGGTCTTTAATATGTCCAGAGTCTTACACACCACCGAGCCCTTCCCGCTGCAGGGAGAAGCTCAGAGTGATGCATGTGGATAGATAGACGGCATGTTTTCCTGAATTATTTATCACCTTACTGACGGGCTACAGTTTGTCGGCGTCCAGAGCGGCGTGTTGGACACACTGCAGAGCAGCACAGAGGGTGATATTACCTTTCTTGTTCACTCTGCAAACTTCTGACACCAGATTTAACTGTGGGTCCCAAGACGTCCATCAGTTCTGAGTTCTGAATGTGGGGTTCAGCAGTGAGGGAATTATTGGTCTATTATCAGATTCTGCACATACTATGCATGTGTGCAAATCAACAAAATCCTTTGTACCTATGGGATATGGGACATAATAATATTTTTATCATGTACTACATATTTATATTGCATTTTTATATTATACTATTTCACCACACACATTTGCTTTGTTGCAGCCTTTTACTTTATTAACCTTTATCAGGTTGCTTTTCTTTCTTTTTTTCACAATAATTTCTTAGGTCAAATTAATATTGTTTTTATTCTGCAATTGTTAAAACCTAAACAAACGTATCCTTATATTTCAAATAGTAAATTCCGCTGTTGATTTTCATTGGATGGCGCCATCATAGAGCAAAGTTGCATTCAGGTTTCACCTTGTAAGGTCAGTTTTGTTTCTGCATTTCTTTCTGATGGATGTTTGCAATATAGGTTATATATAGGAATTCAATCTTATCTTATGGCTGTACCCATTATAAGTTACATCTAGTATTTAATTAAAATGTAAATTAACTCTGTGCGCACATCAGTGTCTTATACACTGTGTTTAAATTTAGTGTTTATGTTCATTGTTTTTCTAGAAAACATGAATTACTAATATATAGTGAAATATGGTGATACCTTCAAAGGTATCATGAGCTTCCTTTTATTCTAATTTCAAACATTCATTGGATTCATTTTTGTTTTAAAACTCCGACACCCGGAGTTAAACAGTATTGATTTGTCACGTGATTAGATTTTAAGCAGGAGCTGGGTCAATAGTTCAATGTGTTGCATGTAACGCTGTTGACCCCGGTTGTGCAGAGGAGGACACACTGAGGGAATAAAGGGTTTGCCACAAGTACAACATTTCACAGTTCTTCAGTCATGCCTCTGATCTTTCTTTTTCCTGTGCAGCTCATTAAAGTGCGAGATGCTGCTGAGAGATTTAATAGGTTAATCACACGTTTATGCCCCTACATGACACCTCTGCAGCAGATTTTACACTGCATGTTAAAGTCAGGCCTCTTTGGGAAGACAGACGGCGATTCTGGTTTGTAGGGATGTAAACTCCAGTAATAGCGTTAACATTCTCTCTCCTTTTACCATTTACCAAGCTACAGGGTCCAATACTCTCCCCTGGACTCCAGAGACCTCAGCCATTGATTTACTAATGAGGAACGTGGAGAGAATAGGAGAAGCGTGACGCTGATTGGAGAAGGTCTCTGGGGACAACTAACCTTCAAATAAACAGCAACACCCAAGATGAAAAAATGACTAAGAATGACAAAATAATTGACTTTTGCTGGTTTTTCTTTTGTAAAATAATATGAGTATTTTTTATAACACTTTTTGACATCAACATACCTCTTCATTAAACATAATAATAGAAGCCATAAAATCACATTTATCTGTTTACATAAACTTCAGGCACAAAGCCATAATAACATCTTTTGGTCATCTTAAACATTCTTAAATATTCATATATTTTAAACATCCTTGCAGATTTCACACAGCAAATGAAGAAAGTGTTCAAAGAGCAAATAAAGTCAGGTGGGGGAGCCATCTATTATTCCATGTGGTCCACTCAAACGTGACAATATCAAAGTGTCAGTAAAGTACTTTTGGTGATAATGAGAACAACCAAGAAACACCAACAGATCACAAAAACCTGGTTGTTCGTATACAGTACTGCATTCCTCGCTGTCAAAATGCAACATGTCCTGCATTTTGAGCACTAAAGCTGGACTCTCCAGACACTAGTAATTTGTTAAAACACACACCTTAATGTTGATCATCACATGACTCCAAAACAATTACAGTTAGATACAGCAAGCCAGTGTTACATTACAAAACAGAATGTGAGGGGTGGCGGCTGGTACATAGAATTTATTGCAGTGCACACCAAACATCAATTAACAATGTCTTCTGAGCAATCCCCTTCAAAACTTTTTTGACTGGTCTCACATCACGACTGGAACCTGATTATGAAAGTACATTTTATTATTCATAATGGCAGAAGACGGTTATCTAAGAACAAAGCAGCAGGCTGAATGAGGACTATCGATGACTGTGAGGGGGCTGCATCTGAAACATTGATCTGAGCAAGTTCATGCAACAAACACACACTAAAACTCTACGGTTCCACTTCACTCACGCTATTTTTGTCATAGTGTATTATAGGCCTCGCTTGAGGAGAAGAAGACCTTTTTTTGCAAGCAGACATCTCCCTGAAAAGGTACTGTCCATGAAAAATATGGCCTTTTTATAATAATGTTAACACAGATCAACGACCCAAAATCCACAATAGTCTCACAGAAACAGTATACAGGTATGTACAGTACATAAAACACATTTGAGAAACAGAATAGAATCTTGTTTTAGAATACTTATAGTTTCAGTGCAATCAGAGTGGTATTTCAGAGAAAGACCCTATATGATGGTCAACTGCAGTGTCATCTGGCTCATGTTGTTCAAGTAGATTGATGAGGTTTCGGATGCCTAAGAGGTACAACATAGGCCTGCAGTTTTCTTTGCAACCGCTCTCTGTATAGTAAAGCCCTACATAGGTAAATGTGATGAGAAACGTGAGAATCTAATGAGGATTGTTCTGCATTGCAATGAAATATTTCTTTACATTGGCTTTTTGAAACTTGTAACCGTTTTACTTGAATAATGCACAAGAATGGATTTAAATATCTAAGATAATGCTCATTTGTGCAATCCGTGATGTGAAAGTCTGTTTCTGGAGGCAGACTCACCACGACTGTCTGGTTTAAGAGTAGCCACGCTCAGCATACATCTTTCCCGCCGGTTCCTGCACATACTCCTCCGTCTTATCCCAGTCCTGCACCCAACCTCCGTTGAGCTGAGCAGTGGCCCCGTAGCTTTTGGCCGGGCCGCCCATCGCGCCGTAACCCTGCGTGATGTCACCTGTCTCCTCGGCCAGCTCATCCTCTTCAATGAAGCCGCACTTCTCTTCGCTGGTTTCTTCAGGGTCAGCCCATGGCTGTTTCTCCCCGGATGCAAAGATCCCATAAAACACCACGCCCCCGTAATGCACGAGGGACGCAATGAGGAAGACATACTGCCACTCTTCCCGGGTCTAGAGACAGAAAACAGTAAGGCTGAGTCACTTCCTAAAGGCCCTGATAATGTATTTTCTCCACTGAAACTACTGCATTATCATTCACATCACTGTATAAATAGAAATGACTCACCTTGTTCTTTGTCATGGCTCCCACTATTAGAGGGCAGACCATCCCTGACAGGGTACCCACACCGTTGGATATCCCCATTAGGATACTGGCATAACGAGGAGCGATGTCTAGATGGTTGACATTGAAACCTACAGCAACAAAGAGTACGTTTTCTGAGTTTTGTGCTCTTTTGAATTCCCACGACGCTCCGAATTTGAACTAGAATCTGCTGTTTCGAGACTCACCTGATATTGCAAATCCGCTAAAACCCACCGCCAGAACTAAGAAAGAGATGGCCACCCCTTTACTGTGAGAATAACCAACCACTAATAAAAGAGTGGCCTCCATACCAAACCCTAAAAACAGCAAGACAAGAGTTAAGTGATGGACTGATGAAGAATTCTTCTGCGATATCATGGTGACAAACAGAGACCTGGTTATCAAAGCCTCACCTCCGCAGTTCATTATTTTCCGGACCGTTGTGGTGGACAAGATGTTGTGGGTCCGCAGGTAGTCGGCCAACTGGCCTCCTAAGGGCACGATGATGGTCATGACCAAGTGAGGAAGCGCTGACACTATTCCAACCTGAGAAACCATCAAACACTTGTCTGAAGCAAATGTGACAACTACAAACAAACTGTCGTAACAAAAGTGATTCTTTCTGTCTCAGACCCAATCTTTATCTTTGTGTCCGTTTCAACCTCTATGTCCAGAATCACATCTGAGCAATAATTCACCTGCAGTTTTCCCAGCAGCCCATCCTGAAGCTGAATTACACCTGCCAAACCAGCTTGATTCATGCTCCCCACTCTCCAGGGAGGGCAAAGATTGAGAAATTTTAAGATTAACTGGAATCTGTTGCTTTGTCTGACGCGTTGTGCACAGTAGGATCAGAAAACAACAGCACTCTCAGAAGCGGTCATTACAAAATAGCCGTAAATAAAACATTTAGTTTCAAAATCAACCTTATAATCTATTTTCTCAACCCTTGTGCTACCTTGTGGAGAAAACACTGGGTCAATATGACCCGGCAAGGTAGCACAAGGGTTAAAACAAGTAAGAGATTTTGCCAAAAGAGTAAGATTGTTCTACTACGTAAGATTGTTGTCAGTTTAAAAATTGAGGTAAGATGAATCAACAAAATTCAATTTATCTGACTGAAACAGATTTTTTTAAGTCAAGACAAACCATTCAACAGAGTTAGGCCAACTATGACAACTGTAATGGTGCAATCACTTCACTATGTGTACTCATATTGAGGAGCATTTTAACCACATTTTTCTCTTAATAACTAACAATGACAACAATAGAAAATGGAATCAGAGACATTGTTGAACACTATATTAAACACATTAACATGAGAATTATGTCTATGAGTCTGTTGCGCCAGTGCATGCTGGGAGGTTTCCTTCATGCTGCTAACTAAACTCATACAAATGATTAACTTTAGGTTGACTCTAATAACAATGGTTAATCCTTTTGGCCACTTATGGCAGCAGAAGTTGTGAACACAACATTGATATTTTTATGCTTTTTATGCTTTTTATGCTTTTTATACTTTTATGTTGATGTTGCAAATTTGTTAGCTAACAGCTGCTTATTTATACATCCAGCAGTTACGAAGCAACATTATCATTCATTTGAAGTTGTGTTTCTGGCCAACTGGCAAATGTAAGTCCAATATTCACTCTCTTTTAGCTCGGTTTTTGGTCTCTACCAACTGCTGAAGGAAATATCTGACTCTTTAGCTTCTAAAAGCTCCACTATGCTCACCAGCTAGTTGCTAACTGCATCTGGCTGCTGTTTGTTGCTGATCAGATTAGTGTAAGGTAGGTTTTTAGAGCTTTTTCACTGAAGAAATCTGCCTGCTGCGGCGCTGTGAGAATGAACTAAAACAGTAAGGTTGTGGGCCAGAAACACAATGAGCTGAAACTCACTATAAACCTCCATAAAGCTGAAGGGAGCTGCAGACTCGGGTGATCATTTTCATTATGAGCATCATTTTTCATATTGTTATTATTAAAATATTCATTATAGCCATTTTAATGGTCGTCCTCCCAGTTTAATTTAATCTAAATCATTACATAAAAACATTTGTTTAGTCCACAAGCATAAATAAAATGAACAGCATTAAAATACTGTACTTTTCAGTGCCGAATAAACTCACAGCACCAAAACCTTTGTTTTTAATCTTGAACATTAGAAAACATGATGATGAAAAATATTTTAATGGTATTATAAGGGATTTATTTACCTTGCTGATTTCAAAGCCGAACACCTCTTCAAAGTACGCAGGCTGGCTAATAAGGAGTAGATAAAATGTCCAGCTCCTGCAGAAGTTGGCCACGATGATTGCATAGACAGGCATGGAGGTGAAGAATTTCTTCCAGGGGGTCTTGAATTTCTGGTAAAACAAATAGAGAATCAGCCTGATGTGCAGCACTTGTAACAAATCAAGATACAAATACAAATTGAGAACTCACTTCCATTGCTCCCATCAACTGGGCACTTTCACCGATGCTCTCCTCGATGTAGCGGCGCTCCTCGTCACTGATGGTCGGATGCTCCGCTGGGCTCTCGTAGGACACCAAGATCCAGAACATGTACCAAAATATCCCAAAGCACCCTGAACAGATCACGAGGGCGAGGAAGAATCAAACGTCAAACACTTTGGTCCTTACTATCTCATACTGTGCAGCCAGACATTAATCACACCTTCAGAACTATATTTTAAATTATGGAGGAGATCCCAAAGTTTTCAAAAATACCAAATATGTCAGTCTCAATATTGGGGAAATGTGTATAAAATGTAATTTGATAGAATGGTGCAAACATAACAAACACCATGGATTCTTGGAGTCGCTCAGAGAATTTATAGTGTTTGATACCGCCAGTCGGGAATAAGATAATTCTTCCATTCTTAAAGACACTTAAAAGGAATTAAAAGGGAAAACTGAATGTTAAAGCTACAGTAAACAGTATGTGACTGAACAGCAGCCACATGACAATTATGTATAACACTAAATCGTAGTGTAACAGTAGCACAGAGAAGGGTCATAAAGACAGCAAACTACACAGCAATATGTGGCTAAAGTTTGCTAACATTAGCTAATATTAGCCGCCATAAGCTACTGGTCATACCAGACCATGAAAGGCCATAGCAGCAAAACTCATGAGTGTATTGATTTAACTTTTCATTTGTAAGGAAGAGATTGTGTTTCTGCTTTTAGAAGTTAACATAGTCTCGCTTTAAGGTGTTCAAATTAAATCAACCCATGACAGTGACACTCACCGTACACATAGAAGACAGAGGACCATCCTGTGTACTGGACCAGGATCCCAGCCAGAGGCATGGCTATCACTGCACCAGCGTAGGATCCTGGACAAAGACAAAATGTTATGACTGAGCAGAATTTGATCCTGCGCTGTTTATTCAGAGAGCAGTGTTCTGCCAGCGTTGAGTGACAAACGGGTTCAGTACATGTTTACACACATTGTAAGAGCAATATTTTGTAATTCTAAACCTGCATTTCAGTGTGTGAAGTAATGTGATGATAAAAAAAATCTATATGACACTAATGAGACAATCTTGCATTGACAAAGAAACATGACCATGTGTGCAGATTTTGTACCACAGAAGGAGATGGTTGCCAGACGACTTCTTTCTAGCGGTGGAGCCCATTTACTCCAGATCCCATGGCAGGCTGGGTAAGTCACTCCCTGCACAGTGACAAATGACATTACAGTCACAGTCCGAACACGCGAGAATCAAAACCCATTAACTTTCATTTGTTTTTCTCAATTTGAGACAAGTAATCTTCCTGTAAACTGTTTGAGTCGTTAAATCCGTCTATGAATCTTAAATGTTTTCCCACTTTCGTTCAAGAGACTTAACAGTGATTCTGTTTGATTGACGTAGTCTGTTCTCATTCACCAAAGATGTACGAGACAAATTGTAGTTAATAACAAACAAACTGACGTCCATTGTAGCTGACCTTTCTAATAGAGACTAATGGGCTAGGTGTGAGTCAGTGCAAATTCAAGCAGAATATCCACTACATGAAAAACAACCTGAATTGCTCCCATTAAATCTTCATTACAAACTAAGTGGCATACAATCAACTATTGATAGACACAAATTGCTGGGGCTTGCAGTGGGAGACACCCTGAAATGCTAATGTTTAATTTGCAGTAATAAGTCGATGGGCGCTGAACACAAGCAGCTCTCTCTCTCTGTCTCTCTCTCTCTCTCTCTCTCTCTCTCAATGGTCATGAGATGCTATTGAAACGACAGTATGCAGCCAAACAAATTAACAAAAGAGGACGACCTTCAGCTCAACAATAGCACCTCGCTCTGAAATCTTTTCCTTTCTGTTGAGCTGTGGGCGCCGCCTGCATCAAGTGGTTTTTACCTCTTTTGTTCTATGTGCTTTTATGTGAACATGGAGCTGTTTTTGGGCCAGCTAAACCAACATACATAACCCGTGCTATTTGGGGGTTTATGCTGTTAGCTGCTTGTGTACTTATCAGACAATTGTGTACAGTATAATGAATGAAACTACTCAACAACGGGCTTCATTTTCCAGCGCAAATTCAAATAGGAAGCCAGGGGGTTCAGTACGAACAGAAGGTTTCTGTAAAACGTGATCAAATACAGAATTTCATTAGGGGTCGAGTTTAGCTCTCAGCTTGATAATGAGGCATCATTTTGAGCCTTTTAAAGGTCGAGGTGTGATGTGTAAACTGTGCATCAGTACCTCCACCAACCCTTGTAATATCCTCACAAAGATGACACATCCATAGTGCGCCCGGGCGGCAGTGGGAATGAACATGTTCAGGGTGGACGTCAGCACGATGGCAGCCCCGAAAACTCTGGAATAAACAGTGCGTTATTTGTCAGAATATTATCCAAACAAGATCATCTCATTCAGCAGGATACACGGCAGCAAAAGGGATCAATTTCAAGCCCTTCAAATCAATAAAAACATGAAATGAGTAAATAAATATCCTATACTGTGTTATACTGTATGATTCTTTTCTACATACTGGAAGAACGAACGCTGATAAAGAAGATAAATCAATCCTAATTGGATGCCCCACCACCACCCCACACACACACACACACAACAGGCAGTTATTCAGTTTCCAGGGGAGTGAGGACAGGAGGTGTTTGCAGCAGAAGGCGTCAGTGGGCTCAGCTGACTTGGCATGATGAAGCTCTTCAAAAGATTTGCATCTTATTTAGACTCCATTCCCCTCGTGAAAAATCTAACAATGCGATATTGTTGCTGTACAAAAACCTCTATTGTGACCTTGTCCTGCTTTGGTTTATTGTTTATCTCCTCCTATAGTGTCACTATTATATTTACATGATTATATAATAAGGATTTTACAAGGGTTTTTTGGTTCTAATTTGGTTATCTTTCACAGTTCTTACATACGTATTGCTCTTTGTTACACATTTGCTCCTTTTGTCTAATTAGCTAATGCAGTTATACCCCCTCTATACCAAAAATATATTAAATAACGTGGTATAGGGGCGCTATGGCCATTGAAATCATACTGCAATCATTACTTAAAACCACATTTCACACAAGGCTTTGGCTGAGGTGGTTACCATGCCTCTGAACATAAAGGATTAGGGATGGTGGTCCCACGGGAGCTCATTAACATGAGGAGGCACGCCTGGTGGGCATCAGCCAAATCCCCAGTTTATCTGCTGTAAGGTCAGACTCCTTTCTTCAAACCACGAGACCGACATCCTCTCACTCACTATCACCCACAATATGAATTAAAACGGGAACACGTCTACTACAAAGAAACTGATGTTCAGAAATATCTTTCTTCACACCCGTAGTATATTTGGAGTGCGGTTACCTGTTTGCAGCCAGCCTCGAGGAGATATACCCTCCCGGGATCTGAGTAACTATGTAGCCCCAGAAGAAGGATCCGTGAATCATCCCCACGGTCTCCGGGTCCCAGTTGAATTTCGCTTTCTTTCAGAAACACCCAAATACAGACACGTTTGAATTAATTACTTTTCCATTTTCCTTCGGTCAAAAACAAAAACGAAAGTGGTGTAATACGGTGACACGTATTCGTTTAAGGTTGAATCAAAGTGCTTCTTGTCCAAGAGTGAAGTGCTGTCAGTGAAAAACATTTTCAGAAAGATATTAAATCGATTTCATATGATGCTTTAGTACTTTGGGTAGTACACCAGTGGGTAGTCACAACATTTAAAGCCCAGAATTTGCTGATTTTGACCCCCAAAAAGCAAGACTTACTAATTGACTTCTACTTGCTGTAATATACAGGCCCAACACCCGAAATGCAATTGTTTAAGCACATATAGGCCTCCTCTCACGTGTTTAACCAAAAACCTATCGATCAGTCAGTGGTGTGGCCCTGCGGGGCTCGTGGGGTGTAACGTGGCGTTGAGTTCACGGGCACCTCTTTGATGATGATCTTGCCGTTTTGATGGATCGTGCTGTTGTTGACCATGCTGACGATGGCCACGCCCAAGTTACACCGGATGCCGAAGGAGATGCAGAAGCCCATCCCGCTCAGCATGGCGATGATGTATCTGCGCGGAAGCCCGAAGCACGTGCAGTCGCACAGGGGCGTCTTCCGCTCCCGGTCCGCCGAGGGTCTCCCATCCTCCGTCAGCTCGATCGCCTCACCTGTCTGCTGCCGCTTTTCCAGCCTCCTGCACGACAAGCCGACCATATGCTCTGTTTTTTGGGGGTTTTTTTTCTTTCACAACACGTTCAATTCAATCTCGACACTTTGATGTCTGAAATCAAACCTCCGCGCTTCAGTTAAGCGAGAACTATCAGTGGGAACGAGGTGATTTTGTTGATTTTCCGCAAAAACAGCAGGTGGAAATCACCTGTATGCACGCGTGCACAGCTTTCACCTTTACTTTGTGCTATTTTAACGACAGGCCTTGAGGATTGTCTTCATGCTCTCCTTTTAATGCGTCAGGGCCTGCACCCTTTTAGTGGAAATCAAACCGCATTTGTTATTCGTTCCCTGCTAAAATTCTCCACTTGTCTATAAAAGAAAAGCTCGCCGGCAAACGAAGAGAAAACCACCTTAATACCGCATTGCAGCAATATCGGCATCATCGTTGTATAGAGTTAATTCAGCCCGTTTTATTTTTTTTAATTAGCTCTCATAGATGTGGCACTTGGTTTTGGCTTTCACTTGAAATTGGCAGAAAGAAATGTAAGGTTAATTTAAAAACTAAACGATGAGATGTGAAGGCCTCATCCAGTGAAATAACGGGCCTGCTACAGCTTCGGCGAAACCAACAGATCTTTTTTTCTTTTCTTTTTTTCTCACGTTGTCACGTTTCTGTGTGTCGTGTCTTTTCAACAATTGAAAACCATTTTAAGAGCAAAACGTAAACGAATAAGATAAATGTTCGTCTGAAATATGTACATTTGTTTGAAAAGCTGCGTCTGTCCAGACGGTTTACGTAAAAATTCGTTTAGTCCTGCTTGATATTCAACCAGCGAATAGATATTCTCTTCGTATTTCCAATGAGAATACATTTTATTTAAATTGTATACACGTGAAAAGCCGTTCCTCTACATCCTGCTCCTCTACTCTGATTTGAAACCGCACATCTGTTTGCTTTGCAGTCGGTTATCCGTTTTCATTTGGGTTGCATTTCATGCATGTCCTCGTTACAGTATAAAGAATATAGGAAGTCAGTTGATTATGAAGTCCATCGATCTTGAATTAATACAGATGGATGCATAAGGTAATAGATATCCTCCGACCTTGTGTCACGACTCGCTCTGTTTCATTAATTATTAAAAAACACCCACAGCTGCTGGTGGAGGGGATCATCCTCCAGGGAAATATCTGATCCTTAAATATTCGGGCCACACGACTCTGCTTTCAGCATCCTGTCCGGGATTCATCTCATAAAGAAGAGATTCCCCTTCCTTGATTTCACCGTAATTCAGACATTTAAAAACCAGTGCTTTGTTCTGTGTGGGATGTTAAGATCTGGACATTTTCTATTTTGAACTCTGGACAGATAGAACCGAATTCTGTTACTAAAAAGACATGCAGAAATGGCCATTTGTTCGCCTTACCTGTACAGGTTCCCGAGGGCCTTTCCTGCGATTTGTTTTATTCCCTCTTTAGCGGCAGGGAGAGCTTTCTCCTTGCCTGGCTCCATATCCAAATTGTCTTCTTAAAAAATGTTTTTTATCTATAATATTACAACAAATGGAAGTGCTGCAGCAACGAACACATTGTTAAGATATTAATCCAAATAACGCGCCTCGGTCTCTTGAGCACAGAGCGTCTCGGAAGTCCTGAAAAGATGAGCCAGAAAACGGAAAACGTGTTCAGTCTGAATGCGCTGCTTTCACAGTCACAGAACAGCAGTCAAATAAGTCCGCTTTTGCCTTGCGCAATGTTAATCCGTGCAGTGCCATTTTAAGATCCAGTCAGCGATTAGGACACAGCCAAACAGAAAATAATTTTTTAAAAAAAGTTGAATTATTATTGTTTTTTTTAAATTAAGTATTCTTGGACAAATCGACGCGTGAAAATTGCGTGAGCTGCGCGGCCGGAGCGGGTTAGCGGAGCTGCGGTGCGATCTGAGGTGAGGGTCTCCGGTGAGGCAGCAGCCGGGGGAGGTTTTCAGCACCGCGGACAGCGCACAGCTCGTCCACCTGTCTGCGGCTCGGAGCAGCGCCCCTCCTCCCTCCTCCCTCCTCCCTCCTCCCTCCTCGACGCTCCCCTCCTCTAATTCAATTACTTCCCTCAGAATTCGTCCGCGGCGACAATTGCCATCATCGCGTAGCCGATTCCCCTTCGCTTATACTCGAACGGCACAGAGAGCGATTTCGGGGATGAGCCGTGACCACTTATAAATCACTTGCTGCGGCGGGCACAAAGCGACGACACCCCCTAACCCCTCCTCCACACACGCACACACGCACACGCACACACACACACACACAGCACTTCTCTACATCCGGTTTTTCTCGGTTTTAGTTTGACCTGCTGCGCTTCAGGTAAGCGTCGCGACTTCGGGGACGCGTTCGCCGAAAGACGAATGTGTTTCCACTCAAACTGAATTAACGGGCGGGTTCTAATATTTCCCACCGAATAAAAAGAAGACGTGCTCTTC
Source organism: Nannoperca australis (assembly GCA_036023655.1). Classification (NCBI taxonomy): domain Eukaryota; kingdom Metazoa; phylum Chordata; class Actinopteri; order Centrarchiformes; family Percichthyidae; genus Nannoperca; species Nannoperca australis. The sequence continues at coordinate 32,833 of JAVQJD010092211.1, forward strand.
GCGGACTGTAAAGTACAGCATGCAGTCAACCGCGCAGAGGCAGTGTTGTGTCAGGAAGTTAAGGAGACCACTGACAAAATGAGAGCAAGGAGACTGGATACCATTGTTAGTGTATTTATCTTATTCCACCCATTAAAGAAGACAAGCGACACGTGCACGGTGTTTGACACAAGTATCAGGCAAAGCACATTTTAATTTACATTTCTACAGCTCATTGGGGTCTACGTGGCTGCGGGCAGTGCGCGCACAGGTGTGACGGTAGACATCCCCTGCCTCGTCCTCGCCGTCTTCCGGGTCCGCTTGGACACCATCGAGGCCACCTGCGTGCCTGGACACTGGGAAAGCATGGCGCCAAAAGTGCCGTAAAACTCCCTCCTGAACTGGCGGCCGATGAAGCAGCTGAACAGCGGGTTGACGCAGGTGATGAGGCTGCAGAAGCACATCTCCAGGGCGAAGGCCACGTCGGCGTCGCGCCAGGAGGCGGGGTCCTCGGGGTAGACCGCCCGCATCACGACGGCGGCGTTGCGGCTCAGGTGGTACGGCAGGTAGAACAGGGCGAAGAGGACGAGCGCTGCGCTCAGGACCCGCCGGAGACGCCGCTGCTTGTTGTGCGGGTCGGGGCGGCAGGAGCGCTGGCGCAGCTCCGTGACGCTGCGCAGGCCGCAGTAGCAGATGGAGAGCAGCGGGAGGAGGAAGCCGACGATGGAGCAAACGAGGGAATAGGGGAGGCTCTCCCCGGTCTCACTCAGCACTATATACAAGCTGCAGACGGTGCGGTTGCTCCCAGGGCACGTCTGGATCAGAGTCATAGTGGCAACAGGTATGCTGAGGACCAGGGTGGCCACCCAGACCGCCACACACAGCAGGCAGGTCTTCCTCCTGCCCAGCAGCACCAGGGAGCGCAGCGGGTGCACAATGGCCAGGTATCGGTCCACGCTGACGCAGGTGACGAAGAAAATGCTGAGGTAGAAGTAGTTGTGGTAGAACATCCTCACAATCGTGCAGAGCGGCAGCCCCAGCTTCCAGTACAGCCGGTCCAGGTGGTAGTTGATGAGGTAAGGCAAGGCCAGCAGCCACGAGGTGTCAGCCAGGGTCAGGTTGAAGAGGAACACCGTGCTGCGGGTCCAGCGGCGCAGGCGGTGGAAGAAGACCCAGAGGGAGAGCAGGTTGAGGGGAAGCCCGAGGATCAGCACCGCCAGGAAGAAGGAAGGCATCACGTAGAGCTGGACCACCGGTAAAGCTTGATGTGTGTCCAGGTCGCAGTAGGCTTCTTCTGGAGGCTGGATGAGCACAGAGGTTCAACTTGGGAGTTCACACTGCAGATCTATTACTTCGGTTAGTTTGTATCCGCGCTTTCTTCATCTAAAGCTTCATTTCATTGCAAACACGTCAGTACATTAAAGCTATGGGCAGGTATGAGCCCTAATATAAATACATACATAAAAAGTTAGTAAACCAAAATTTGTCATAGTTACGTTAATCTGTTGATAGATTAAATGTTTAAAATCACAGTGAACCTTTCCAACCTACCTGAACCTGAGTGTTGCCCATGTCTTTGTTACAGTGGCTTCTCTGTGTGCCAAGTGAAACAACCATGCCAACATATTTTGGTGTAAAACACACCCACCAGTGTGAACAAACACTGAATAGTTATCAGTGTTCTCTCAGGCCATCTGTTATGTGAACAGCAACTTTCACGTCCTGGGCAAAGGAGCCGGTGGTCCACAGTCTTTAGGACCGATTCATGTCAACATGTCCAACAACTACTCAAGTTGAAGTGGTAATTTATTTAGGAGATTTGTCTTTGTCTACAGTACACATTTGGATACAGGACAGTTACAAAACATTAGAAACAAATGAATGAAAACATGAAATATTAATTTTAAGCATACAGTAAACAGGTTCACCATTATTCCAAGCACGGTAATGATACAGTAAAATATTAATAGTATAACAACAGAAGACATAAGAAAAAAAAAAATCAAGGAAATAAAACTGTAAAAAAGTACTAGATGTACCAAGGCATCAACAGGCATGGGTTTAGCTGAGCGCAGAGCATGTCAAGGGAAAGTGGAACAGTCCAATGTTGCTTTTGGCTACGTGGTCACACCTACATGCACCTCAAACAAACATAGGTTTAGTTGCCTGAGTTTGTGGCACAGCCAGCAAGCTATTTAACCTAAAATTCAAATACTTCAACAACAGATACATCTTACATATTTCTAGGCAGCCTAATAAAAATGAAATGTCTTTCATATCATTTAAAACAGTTGCTACATCTTTCTTGTTGTTGTTTAGCTCATTATAAACCTTCAAATTCAGAACAGGGGACTTTGCTTTAGTTTTGATAACAAAGATAATCGCACAATTCGGTTTCGAAAACCCTGATTATGAGTATGTTGCGTGGTGGCAACAATTAGACTGACACGTTTTTTTTGTCACGTTTCATTAAGTGCTTTGTGCGACAATAAAAATAATAAGAACGTGCGTCTTTCCTTCTCTACGGAGACACGGCCGAGGAAACCAGAAGCACAAGAACCAGGCGATGGCTGATGTGCTTTGTGTAATGGAGCAAACATAGTTCGGTAGGTAGGGGCAGGCTTTCATTAACTTTGATATGTTGGTAAACAGAGGCACATTAAAAAGGGATCTCTTCACTCTCTCAGGGCTTTTCACTTCTCATCTCCAGGTACAGAACTCTCGGTCAACAGTCAACATGCACCAGCTGCTGCTGCTGCTGCTGCTGCTGCTCAACAACAACTGGCCACTGCAGGACAATACCTGCCCGCACTCACAGTAGTAACAGCAGCGCCGATTTGTCTTCATAGAAAAGGCTACAGCTGTTGGGCTGTTATGAGATTCAAGCAAATTGTGAAGAAACTAATTTAGGCATAATTGTGTTACATGTGCTGTGACATTAATGCTGTCATATAGACAATGCTCACATTTGTTGCAGTAACTTAAACAAAATAAAAATGTGTTAAACATGATCATACAGTATATGACAGTGGAACCCTTCATACAGCTGCACATACGAACAAATGATACCAATTATTATTCTACTGGCAAATAGAACCAAAAACAAGTGTGTGATATATTAAGGCAATTCATCTTTGGTTACTCATAGTGGCACTTAAATAAATAGTCTTGTATTAAAAGAGTATGTTGCCTGTCTTAGACACAGTGTATAAGATTTCCTCTTTTTTTCCTTACAGCAAATGTGGATTATCCTCAGCACTGTTGATTACAACATAGAGTGAAAAGCCATAAATATGAGACATGTTTAAATCCACACGCCTCAGGTTTCAGCATGCATGGAGACTCGGTCTTTCACCTGCATGCACGTCCACGATCAACAGATTAGTGTGACATCCAGGGATGGCTTTGAATGGAGGAAACCTCTAGCTCTTTAACAGAAGTTCTGTGTGTGTGTGTGTGTGTATACTATACAAACACCACAGGCACTACAGCAAATTGATGGTCAGTATCATAATACACAAGCAGGGCAATCTACATCACCGTGTCCTCCCATCATGTCCAGCTGATTGACCAGCAGCCTGCTGGGCTAGAGACACTCTGACAGCACCTCGTGTTTAGTTAAAGACGGATAGATCATGGGCGTGCAAGTGCACTCGTTATGGCCGTTGTTCTGGCTGAGTTGGATCTTCAGCTTCTCCACTTCATAGTTATGGAGATACTCCTGGACCAGGTAGCGCTCTCTCTTTACTCGAGCCCTCACGTCGGAGGGAACGTCGGGAATCATCCAGGCCACAAAGAACTTGACCAGGAACACGACGTGCTGTGGAGAAGAAAAGGTTAGTTGTTGTACTTCGAGCTCGAGCAAGCAAGACTACGAGCCGCAGAAGGAACTCTGCATGGATTTGTATTACATCGGAGAAATGTGAGTGTGGGAGTATGGGGGCTACTATCAGTGTAACAATCGACTGCTGCCCAAGGTTAGAATCTGAGGCTCAGTTAAAGCGGTCAATAAGTGTTGGTGGTGCTGGTGGAAGCACTGTGGCCTGGTTTTACCTCCATGATAATGATGAATGCCAGCTTGGCAGCAAGAATATGCCAGAACTGCATAGTGTGGGAGTACTGCTTCTCGTGGCCAGGAGGGTAGCGGTAATCACGATACCTACGAAGGAAGGAATGTTTCAGAGATTTTAACTTCTTGCAGGTTTTTATATAGACTTTGTTTTGACTCTTCAGTCCATTGTGCAAAGGAGAAGGAGGTAATAATTACTCTAGTGTTAAGGTGCAATATCTGAGAATTGTATGTTACTTTATACTTCTACTCCACTACATTTTTTCAACAGCGCAAGTTAGTAGTTACTTTTTACATTCAAAACACATGATCAAGTAGAATTAAACTTGTAACAGAGCCATTTTAAACGGCTTTTACTTGAGTAAAGGATCCGAGTACTTCTTCCACCACAGTCATGTATTAATATAGAAGTGGAAACATGGCCTATATCAATGACAGAGCCTAGCAATCTCACACACACCTGCAGGTAGTGATGGAGCTGTTGAACCAGAAAGGGTTCTCCCCGTCGTCAGGCCTGTTGGCAAGTGGGATCTCAGAGATATTAAACACAGACAGGCTGTTGTTTATGTAGCCTTTCATATTCATCTGACCCTCCGGCTGGTAGGCATACATGTACACGAGCCGAGGGATCATATCAGAGGTGAAGGCCACAATGAACGCCTACAAAGCAGAGGGGGGAAAAAACGGCGTGAGGAAAACTACAAGTGTCACTGGGTAGACGGTGAGCAAATGCAAAGCACACAGACGCGGTCCGGCACTCACATTTGTGACAACAGAGAGCACGGCCATCCCATTGAGGATTTCCTGCCAGGCTCCGATGCTGTGGGCCTTCGCTGCCACAGGACGCCTGAACTGAGTGGTGAGCTTCCAGGAATCCACTCTGACCTCGATGATGTTGTTGATAAGTGCCATCAGCGGTGCCAGGGGGAAGGAGGCGACGAACAGCGTGATGAAACCAAACTGGATCACTGGGACGCAGACAGGCGACAGGTTAGCGAGAGACAGCAGGATAGAAACAGCACCATCTGCAGAATCTCAGAGGTCACTGCATCTATCTTTTTTATCTATGATCCATCTAGTTTAACATCTGTGTTTGCGTATATTCCTCAACGTTGCTGCAGTATTACATAATCGCTTGTGTTTGTCTTGATTTTGCTCTAGGCCTGTTCTTGACTGCAGCCTATCTTTTAAGTATGTGCATCTAAATCTCTTTCTCTGTAAAATGGATTGACTTTGTGTGTACCCATTTCCAGGTACTCATAGAAGAGGCCCAGCTGTCCAAAGCTCTGCAGGTCGTGGTCCTGCTCCCAGCGGCTGTACAGACTCTCTGGATGGCTTCGTGCCTTCCTGCTGCCCCACCAGTTCATCAGCCACCTGAAGACCACAAGGGGGCAATAGAGGGCTTTGAGGAAAGACAATTCATCCTCTGACAGCCATATTGGAGGCCTGTTGAACTGTAAACAATGGCTATAAAAAGATGACAACATTCAAACCCTTCCACCTGAACTGAGCATAAAAGTCAAGATTAATTTCTGCACTTGTTTTGACTAGAAACTGATTATGCAGCCTCTGATAATAGGCCTTTCCACAGCAGACATTTTGTCTTGTCATAGTAGCAAAACACACAGGTGTTACTAATAACAGTAACGTTGGCTGTGTTATATTAAAATGTCCCAGTTAAAGAATACCAGGACTCTGAAACCAAAGCAGCTCATGTACTATTTAGTAAATGCACGATGACATTACTTTAAAGTACATTTCTAAATCATCTTGCAGGCTGAATAACTAACTGACAAAAAAAATACTCTTAGCAGAGAGTATCTTTTCTGTACGCAGATGAATTGTGCTCTGGACGGTCGGTTCAGTTGGTGTACTCACGGGACAAGAGCCTCCTGGATGTTGCCCCACACCTGTTTGCCAGTCATCACTATCACCAGCTGGGTGGTCAACTCAATCAAACAGCCACCAGGGTCACACTGAATGTGGGCACATTGAGATAGAGGAGGGATAGGAAGGAAGCAGACATTAACTCAAATTCAGGCTTAAATTGAATTGCCAGTGCGAGTTTTGCACAATGTAATATAGTTATAACTGGTACCTCTTCATTCCTCAGTTTGCTCCACTTGCCGAACATATAAGCATAATCTCCAGGATAGCCAACAAACTTGCCCTTAAAGAAAGCCACGTAGAAGCAGGACGAGTAGTAGTTGACAAACTGGAAGAGGAACATCTTCACCGTCAGTTTGTTCTCATACTCCAGGTGGGTCTTGGGGATTTCTGCCACATAGTAAAAAGGTAATAAAACATAGATTTTAAATACATAAACCATATAAGGACTACATTTTACAACACAAATACATAATGGACATAATACATAAAGACACAGAAATGTAATAATCTTGGATTCGCTCTCCTGCTGTGACTCTCACCCATGTCAGTGATCCAAACAGCAACTCTCTCATACATAAGGTTGAGGATCATGATGATGACAAAGTTGATGCAGGAGGCGGTGACAGAGGTGGCCAGCTGTGGCGTGATTAAGGGGCCAACCACCTGCAGGTGGTTGGTGGGACTGTCCTTCATGATGCTGGCAAAGGCTGCGTATACCGCCAGGCGGTACGCTATCACCCCAATGATGCAGGCAATGATCAATGAGATCTTCAGGACAGAGACAACAGTGACAACGTGAAAGACAACTATAGGCACAGCAGGTCACGAGACAAAAGCACAGTGAGGACAACACACCAATCGTGATGCAAGCTCAAAACACACATAGACGTATGAATGAAACAAGGTGAATTATTGCCAATATAGATGTTATGCTATGCTTAAAGCGTGCACACATGCCGTATGAAAAAAAATCTACCGTAATCTTCTTATTAGCTCATTCACATGTTACGCAACAGTGACAAAATCTGGGCCGGTAAGTATAAAGCCCTACAACTTTGGTCTCAAATGGGTCACAATTCAAAGAAGAATATAATTTTGCCCTTGGTTTTAGAATTTTGTGGCATGCATAAACACTCCTGAGTGTTCTGACTTGGTCTTAGATCCCAAATCATTTAAGAGTGCTTCATTTGTTTTAGTTTGATACATACTGGCCCTGGTCGAATGATATTAGTGATGACGACGAAAGACAAAAAGACACAGGATGGAGAAACAAGTAAGAGGATGGAAGCATTTAGATTCATCAAGTATACCAAAGATGCAATGCTCACCCAGAACAGGACTGTGGCTCCAGACAGACAAGAGCGTGCACACTTGGTTGTTATGGGTAAGTATGGCTCCATTTCCTAAATCATAAGCAAGCAAAGCATGGACACGGGAGTCAGTCACCCTTTGTTATATCCTGAAAAGACCGCTCTAAAAAGGCCAGGTTCCTTTAATTACCACTGATGCTATGCAGAGTGAGGTCGCCCAATCAGAGCTCTTTTTGTGTAGGTGTTTCAGTCCAATTCTTTCATCTAGCGGTCTCTCTCGGTGAAGCCATGCGTTTGCAAAAACGACAGATACTGATCCCCACTAGAAACAATAATGCCGTACAGAAGGAAACAAGTGCCTCTGAGTCTTTCCAGAAATATCTGTTATCCGCACAAACTATCACCACACCAAAACCTCTCCCTCACCAATTGGGCATTCCACGTTAAGTGCTACCCTTACCCAGAGTACCACGGTGGCCCAGCACAGGCACAATTTTCCCAATAGATCTGTAGCAGTCCTTTCAAGGACCCACTCAGTTTCCTACAGACGGGTGGGATGTGGTCAATGCAAATTATAGCACCCTGTTTCTGTTCATTTCACAAGTCTGTGTCTGTCACTATCACTTAATGATATTGTTCTTAATCAAAGAGACTCCATTGAGACCATTTTTAGTCCAGGAACTGGCCTAATGAATGACTACAACCAATAGTGTGAAGAACCTGTATCCAATAAATACAACAGATGCAGTTATCATTCTTACCATACAGTATATCTTTCTAATAAAACCTTGTGGAAGGCACACAGACCTTGAGCTGCACATTAGAACAGTATCATACAGTATATTAGTATTTTATGAGCACACAAACACCTGTGTGATGTGGTTCAGCTTGCGGTTGGTGCACTTGGTCTCGTACTCTGGCCGAAGCTGCAGCTGCTGTTGCTCCTCTTCAAAGTCGACCAGGTCCCACTCGTACTCGAGACGAGCCTGCCGCCTCTTCCAGAACTCCAGAAACAGCGTCACTGCAGAGAATACCCCGCCCCCAAAATGTCAGATTGTTTTCATGGTTTTTCTGTGCTTTCAGCACTGGATAGGCCATTTGGCACACTTTGGGCCGACTCAACTGGCCCTTATAATCTTTTTTTCCCCCCTTTCTGACCGGCCCATCATGAAACGGGTTAATGGTCGACCCATTGGTTTAGTTCTTAATTTACATGTCAGTGACACTGGGCTGGCCCAATCACATTTTTGCATCTGCAAAGAAAGAGAGTGGCAATTTCGGTGTGGATGAGACGAAACGCAAAGCCCTGCAGGCAGAAGCTGCCAAATGTGCAAAACTCACACCTCCTCTGCTCTTTTCTAGGGCTGATCTGTATTTGCTGTTGTTGTGTGCTGCGGATCACACAACTCTCGGTGCTTCTCAACATCTACCATCAACTTTCTTTCCTCACTCTCGCTCGCCCTCTCCTTCTCTCTCTCTCTGTGTAGGCACAACTGACAAATACGTGGAATACATACTCATTAAAAAAACACAGAGGGGCAATCAAAATGTGGGCAAGCAGGGTGCATATTCTATCATTTATCAGAATCAGATCATTTATGTTGTGTATAATATATCATTAATATCGTTTATAATGTGTTTTTGTGGCAGATTTGCACACAACGAGCGGAGAAAATACAACAGACGCCAAAACGATGTTTTGGCCCAGTCCAGCCCTGTCCACCATTCAACTGTTATTATTACTATTATTATATTGGTGTGTGGTAGCATAACTGTCAGGTCTCATCACCTCAGTAGATGAGAAAATGTGATTTTTGTGATTTGTATAAATAGGTCATTTGAATATAGAGTGAGTAACAGTGATTTTAAATAACTAATCATATTTCAACGGCTCCCAGTAGGTGGCGAAATGAGTTACAAAATGCAGAAAGCAGACATTTTTACTCACCCCAGATTCCCATAAATATGGCAAAAAACACTGTTCCCACATTGTCAAACAGATGTGATTGCTGAAAGAAGAACATGATTGAGAAACAATCAGATTATGAAAAATGAATTTGTTGACATTTAGCTGCAACCCCCCCTTAAATGTATCACATAATTTGAATAGAACATGAATCATGGTGAACAAAAACAACTCCGTTACAAAACCAGGATGTCTCACCCACGAAGAGTTGCATGTTGAGTTGAGTTTCCAGTAGCCACATTTCTTGTCACACAGCGGGCACATGACAATATTGCCTCCAATTTCCTCACTACATATTTCTTTACTGTGGAGAAATTAGAGTTTTTTCAAACCAAGGAACAATGACATTAATAACAAAAATAATATATAATATAAGAAGACAGGCTGATATTCTCTGTGAAAATCACCTCCACTCGTTGTCATCGTAGGTGAGGAATCCGTAGATGAAACAAATTGTCCCAACTATTGCAGCAAACAATAGCATCTCGGTGTAGAAACCCAGCCATGCAAAATAAATACCTATCTTCTCCCCATAATACTTCCTGGTGATGGGGAAAACAACAACATTTGTGCTGTAAATTCTTCTGCTGCCAGATTATTGTTGAGTGAATACAGATATGTATAAGATCAGATATGACTCCTTTGTTTTCAAGTCTTACCTTACAAGATTGAGGGGCTGCTCCTTGAAGAAACAGAGGAATTTGGCCCAGTGTTTGTAGAGACTGTATCTCTCACTTTCGCAGTTAGCATCCCTCGACCTTGTCCAGTATCTACACTGCACGAACACAAACACAAAAGCACACAGTTCACTACCACATTCATTTTGTTATTAAAATGTTATTCACCACAACCAGCATGGCCCCCAACAGGATGTTAGTGTTGGAAAGCAATGAGTGCACATTCCACGGAAAACTCCGTCTTTTTCCAATGATTAAAACTTTCACCGAAGGAGGCTCACATCATGCAGTGGGAAGGCAGAGGTATAGGTGCTGTTGTTGAGTAGCCTCTTGATTCCCTTCTTGTCTTTATCTCCACATTCATCCTTGAAGTATGAACAGCGGGACAGGATGTAGTAGACCTGGGCAGAGATAAAACCAAAAGGAGATACGTATTTTGTTGTTTAGAGGTTGTTCAGCTCTCAAACAGGATAAGAACGAGTCTAAACATCCTTACAATCCTGTTGCGGGTGGAGGGAGGGAAGAACGTGTCTTTGTTGTCGATAAGGAAGAAGTCAGACTTGCTCTTGTTGAAGGGAGCTGTGAAATAGTCTGGCTCAGGGTGCATGACGTGCTCCGGCAGACGAAAAGGAGTGGACAGCCAGTTCATTGGCATCTCGCTGTTGTCTGGGATGTCGTTGGCCTTGAATGGGACCTTGATCTTCAGCACATCTGCATAGGTGGCCAACACTTCCCATGGAGCGTGGATCTTCACAAAATAGGTCTTTCCATCTTCTGACTCCTGATGATAATGTACAGCGAGACAGATGTCACAGTATAATGAGTGAAGGGCTACTGATTCATAAACTGAAATTCCCTGAAAAGTGCAATATGTTAAATATAAGTATGTTGTTGTATAGATGGTATGCAGATAAATGGTTGTATTTTTGTCTTCATAAAAACAAGAAGTATTCTAAACCAGAGCCAAAAAAACAACAACAGAACACAGATATGTGGTATGATATACACATACGTCTTCGTCTTACGTCAATAAGTGGACACTTACCGATTGATCTTCGGTCTCCAGCTCCAGGCCGACATTCACTAGGTTGGCCTCATACGCCATCCTCCTCTCCTTCAAAAGAAAACAAAGCATATATACATATATTTAATAGTTTCATCAATTTCACTCCTTTACTGCCTTTGTAATAAACAAATTGAAGCACACACACACACACACACACTGTGTGAAAAGTCATTACACACAAAAGCTTGGATGAAAAAACTGGGAAAACATAATACATAAAAACATTAAGTAGCATATTTCACAAGATGGTGAAAGGTATAGATTGATATTGTAACAATATTATGATATAGTAACATGCAAATAGTTCAACAACTGAACACATCTTATTAATTCACTGTGAGATGAAATCTGGAAAGACACAAACAAAACCAAAGTACACAGGGAGTCACAGTCAGCGCAGCAGGTATAAAAGTGGTGGTACTGGTCAGTACTTTCAATAGCAGCAGTCAAGAGTGCAAATAGTTAGTGAAAGTTACCCTATCAAACTTGGAATTAGGTTTAATGTTTTCATAAATGGGCACATAAAAGAAATTGTCCATAATATTGGACAAAATGTACCTCCTTGTTAGAGTTGAAACTTACGATCTCATTTTATGACACAATTTGCACATTTACACAATTAACGTGTGGATAATGCACAGGAACTGGCCTCTTGTTTGCTCTTCCTCGCACAGTGGAAAATGATGAGCAAGTTCCTGAGTGTTGACTCACTGATGAGGCTGTGAGTTAAAAAACTGCCTCATACCCGGGGAGTGGTAACACAGAGACGTGAAGACTAACAGCTCAGTATCAAACACTAAAAAGTATTTTAGCACTCCAGCTGATAAAGAGACTAGCCACGAAAAGACATGTGGCCAGCGACAGTATGAAAATACTTCAAAGCTAATTTACACAAGAGAATAGGGTTGTAAGTTTACGTCTAAAAGAGACTATCTCAGAAAAAACTGTTTATCTGACGTTATCAGTGCTGTGGTATTTAGGGTAATGCTGCTGCCACACACTGTGAACTTTGAGGATATCCTGTAAGAAACCGTTACTGTTTAAATCAAGAAGAGGAAATAACGTCAGTTGTTCTTTTGTGTGATATTATTAGATTTCAAGATATTTTGTTCTGGTCGCAATGAATAATATTTGTTGGAGTATTTGTTTGAGTTGGAAATACAGTGCATCCGAAGAGTATTCACAGCGCTTCACTTTTTCCACATTTTGTTATGTTACAGCCTTATTCCAAAATGGAATAAATTCATTTTTATCCTCAGAATTCAAGACTTTGATCCGACTGAACATCTCTGGAGAGATCTGAAAATGGCTGTGCACCGGCGCTTCCCACCCGACCTGATGAAGCTTGAGAGGTGCTGCAAAGAGGAATGGGCGAAACTGCCCGAAGATAGGGTTGTTCCCAGCTTGTGGTCCTCCGACCTTCCGCCACCTCACAGACTGTTCCTTGCCAATAAAACCACCGTGCTCCTCAGTCACCTGTTTGTCCGACTCCTGCTTGTGGGTCCACACTCCCCAGCCTTTAACAGTAATTGCAGCCAAAGGTGCATCAACAAAGTATTGAGCAAAGGCTGTGAATACTTATGTACATGATTTCTTAGTTTTTTATTTTTAATAAATTTGCAAAAATCTAAAAAAAAAACACGTTTTTTTACGTTGTCATTATGGGGTATTGTGTCTAAAATGTTGAGGACTAAATGAATGTATTCCCTTTTGGAATCAGGCTGTAACATAACAAAATTTGTAAAAAGTAAAGCGCTGTGAATACTTTGCAGATGCACTGTACAACAATAACAAGACTTTAAAACATAGTTTGTAAAAACAAATACTTGCAGTTAGTGAACTAGGGAAATACTTGTGTATTCAGTACAAAGAGGTTGTTTCTTACCCGTTTTCTGTCCGCATATCTATCGCCAAGATAGGACAGGACAAAATCGATCCTGCGCACTCCGTCACGAAAGAATACAGAGTCTTTACTGTGTTGTTGTTTGTTGATCTATAACGAGACAGAACAGAGGTCACAACATTTAAACACACACACACACACGTGCACTATCAGCTCAACAAGTCTTTTGATGCATTCAGGATAGCAGACTACACAGTCAAACTACAGCATGTGTCAGTGGCTAACAACAAAACCCAAAGAGGAAGTCCTCCACACCATATTACACTACTGATTCTCATATTTCCACTCCAAACATCAAACGGCATGCTACATGGAGGAAATCTGCTATGACTAAGATGTTTCGTGTTGCTTTCGTCACCTTTATGGGATTAATTGAGCAAGATGAGAATAGGTTTTTAAGGAAATCATTGTTGCATCACAGAAAGAAATCTAGAAAGACAGACTGTGAATGCTTTGATTTCAGGTCATCTGTCAACTCATTGAACACAACCCTTAGCTTACACGTACTAGCAAAGGATATGTGGAGAAAACCACAAATACAATTGTCTACACTCCAACGTTGTTGTACTTTATTTGTCTATGCTTTTTCTTTAAATCCTGGAATCCAAGGAAATTCTTTGAATGTATCAGCAAATGCTAGCCCTTGTTTCTGTAGCAGCTTCAAGGCTGAAGAAAAGATTACTACACAGGAAGGCTTTGAGACGACTGCTCGGTGCTGCTTCAGCTGTTCAGAAAGCTAAAAATAACCATGTTCCATGAACCTCTGTCATCACTACACACAACTTGAGCAGCTACCTACACAGGACTGCAGACCATTTAGAGAACTCGGACCATTTAGAATCACAAAAATGACAATATCCCACACAGCCACGTCTACGTCTACTGCACTGTAGCTCCGACAGAGTTTGCCCTGTCGGTCAGCACAGCGCTGTAGTAGGGAGGGTAGGGAGGAAAGGAAGAGCACGTTACCTCCATGGCCCACTCCCTTTCTGGTAAGGATGCATCAGCGGAAAGTCCGGCTGCCTGTTAGAGCAAAATTGCCTTTCTCCAGGGAGCGAAGTCTGGCTCTGAAAGCACTGCTTCTCTCACTCTCACTCCAGTCTACTCACCTCCCAGGACAAGCCTTCACTTGCTCAGAAATTCAGAAAAAGGGAGAGGGAGAAAGACTGGAGGGAGAGACAGGAGAGAAGTGGAGGAGACTCCTAGAGATGACATCAGCAGCACGGGGATAGCATAGCAGCTGCAAGCTAGCTGGCTAATGTAATGGGAGCATGGCATCAGAAAAGGGTAGGTGACATCACTGTACTGCACAATGCTGACCTTCAGGGGAGTAAAAGCAAGAGTCCCTCAAACATGCTATCTAATTTTTCAGATAACCAGTAAAACCTCAGATGGAAGCCACCGATACGCAGTAAACCAAAACTGATAACTAGTGCATACTCTTCCCGGTCGGACTGTTTGAAACTAATCAGTTAAACAATCTGGAGACCTTACCACAACGGTGTACACCATCAATGGAAAACGCATGTAGTAAAGTGCCTCACATATGTTGTCTTTCCAAAGGTAGTGATTTACTGTAAGTGAGAGCTGTTTTTAGCTCTACAGCTGGATCTACCAACCTGGTTCACAGTGTAAAAACTCACAGAAGCCTTTGTGGCTACCGAAACCTTTTTACGCTTCTCTCATCCCAAATTATGCATACGTTCTAACCACTGGTCTGCGTTACCTCCCAGACTAGATTGGACAATGTTGACCAAGTCAGGGTGGTTGCTTTCTTTAACTGGGACGTCGTTGCAGAAACTCTCTAATTTGCCATAATTACAGAACAGCCATATGGAATCAGTGCATCTGCTGAGACCTGCTTCTGCTCAGCAAAGCTGGTGGACGCCACAGAGATCTATACATTTGTCGAGTAACCCCTAACTACTGGGTGTTTTGACATTTGTATGTCTTTTATCTAAATTAAGGAGGGTAAATGTAGAACATGGTGTAAGATAACTAGGCTTCTAGTTTCAGGGAGGAAGATATAATATTATAATATTACTTCCAAACCATTTTGGGGGGCTAAAAAAGTTTGGAACAGATCTTCTATGAACCTGGTGACCTCTTTGATTTTAAATATATCATAAATGTAGAATACTCTCTCCACCTTATGACTCTCCTGTCTAACTACCTTGTTTACACGTCAACACGCTGAAAAGTCTCTAATGCACTCTGATGTTAGTGCCACCAAATCTAATCGCAAGGGTGCAATTCTCTTCTCTCCATTTTATTTTTTGCTTCATTTTTTCAACAATATCAAACTGAAGAATCTTTTTCAGTTTTTTGCAAAGAACGTAGTTCTGTATTGTTAGCTACATTTGGTAAATGGCTGCCTGCTTTTATATCTACGGATTATAGCTCCATTTCATTGCAATAAATCACTGCAACCCTCAAACTTGTTCTGAACACCGGGATGATTGTGTTTTTTTTGCAGAGCTAAAAAAGGAAAATTGAACACTCCAATTCCCAGATTTGCACAAAGTTGTTTCTGGTTCAGTGAGCCTCTCTAAAAGTTCACATTGACAACCCCGAACATCTTGTAGGAGGAGGGCCGTACACTCAGCATTTGTTTTCATTCTTCATTACAGAGGCAGCCACCCCCCTTTTAAAACTCCTTGATGTAATCTTCCACTCGGCTAAATAGTAGCCTTTAGTTGGAGGGAGCCAGATTACTAGAAAGGCTTATTGCAGTTTTTTCCCCTTAAAGAAGAAGCCTACAGTACATTATATGGTTAGCCACAGCAAGTTCAGTCCTGTCATGAGCACAAGGGCAGGGTCATGATTAAAGTATAGACTTCATACACTTAAAACTACACACACACACACACACACACACACACACACATAAATGCACACACAAAAACAGCTTGGCAAATACGGTATACAGTGTGTGTGCAAATCTGCAATTGTGTGTGTGCGTGTGTGTACCCTTTCTAATTGTGCTGTAACACCACCAGTCTGTTGCTTTCTCTTCAGTGAAGCAGACGATTATCACAGGTGATAATCAAACAAAGCAGGAGAGAAGTCCTTTTCCATTTTTAATGAACTCTGATCAACACATAGTTCATGCCAGTATGTTTCCATTAAAAACATGCTCTCCTGAAGCCTACATCAGCTCTCTCTCTCTCTCTCTCTCTCTCTCTCTCCCTCTCTCTACCGAGAAATGTGTATTGATTTCATCCCTGGTGTACAAGCTTTTTACTCAGAATATCTAATGCGGGTGGAGAAATGCAACACTGAACATACATTCGTCCAGAAGGAAATAAAGGCTGGCAGGCAGGCAGACATATGCAGTAAGTTGAATCACATCACAAGCCTGTTTTACCATGCCATACCCTGGAACGAAACTTCAGGAATAGCGTCCGCTTTCTCGACAGCTGTGGAGGAACCGAGTGGACAGTGAGGGAAAGCCTAACGGCACATCATTGCGGATTACATTAGAAACACAAACTGTTATAAGTTAGGCATAGTCACATACTCAGGTATTCCTCAGTTACAGGTTTGAGTTTGGACATGATGTGAGGTGACACACAAACACACAGACACTGACACAGCAGCATGCATCTGTGTCCTCGACTGGTGTCTTACCCCAGTCAAAGCACTGATTTGCCCTAAGGTCTGAGCCTCAAACTGTGGACTGTCGCTGTGGTCAGAGGAGGCCAGGGAGGCCAGGCTGGTGTTGAGAGACTCACAGGTCTCTACACACACACCGGACGTTAGAGGAGACTTTAAGTACAATGTGAAAGGGGGAGAATAGACAGGAGCACAATGGTTATCTCTGACTCTCTCATTTGCAGGTTGTAAACTATTATGGCTGGACTGGAAAAAATCATGTGGTGTGGGCTCTACTAAGATCCACAATCTAAACCCTCCTGCCACATGTTGACTGTCGATTGTTAGGGGATTTTAAGAAAATCGACGTGACTTTTAAAAAGGAAAGAGAGAAGGAAGGAAATCTAAATATAGCGTTTTACTTGTACACAATGAACTTTCTATTATCGTGCTTACAGGAGGTAAGAGGTGAAGATAGGACAATTCCTTTATGCAGCTAAATGTTGATTGGAGGGACACATTTAAAAATCATTCAAGTATATGCACTTGCAACCATAGATAATGACATGGGGAATTATGAAATGACTATTTGGAATTTGCATGAAAAGAAGCTCTCTTTCAGACTGTTCTCTGCAGGAAAGATCTGTATGAAGGTGCTGATTGAATATGAGCATGTGGTGAGTTCAGTGTTTACCGGTGTTTGTCCCTGCTCGAAGGATCCTGTGCTGGATGAGGCATGTTGGTGGTAGCCATTTACATCATCTGAAAGACAGCAACATAAAGAACACTGAATTAACAATAGAATTATCAACCTTAACTATGGCTTTATCTCTCCAGTTTAAAGGAATAACAGCAAGCAGCGTAGTGGATCTCTCACAGGCCGGCTGGTAGAGTTTCAGGCATATGAACAGCCGCTTGAGGTAACAGACAGCCAATGTTGTGGTCTATATTTGCACAGCATTTGCTGGCAAACCTCCGAGAGGCCAGACAGCGTGACTTAACAGTATTACGCAGTCATCTAGCGGCACAGCCATGTTTCTGTGCTGCGATTCTACCACGACGGGAGGGACAGCAGGAGAACAAGGCAGAGAAGTTTGGTAAACTCCCTCATTGTGTCTCAAAGTAAAAGCTGCCTGTGAGGTGAAACATGGCTTTAACCACGATAAGGTTATACTTTATTCTGCCCTTCATTGCCTGTCAAATGCCACCCTCCCCGGGGTACATTCTGAGAAAAGAGGGATTCACATAAATAAATGGCAGGGCAGATGGAAACGTGAAAGAAACATCAAGAACTGTTGGCACCACTATGGTTAAAAAAATAAAGAAGGTTTCAGCCTCCGAGTCTGTGTTTTTAAATAGAAATGCGAGCGTCCTAATTGATGGTCTCTTCAGTTATATTTAGTCTGGACTCAACTTAAAAATGTGCTGACACAGACCTGAAACAAGCATTCAAACCATGTAATATGTAAACCTTCTCTGTCGCTACATTATTACAGATCAAGTCAACAAAGTATAAGTTTGGGGTTCAAAACTAAAATGAATGACATTTATCATAAAAGCTCCAGGACAACTTTGTATTTTGTTGGACTATGAAAACCAAGCCTGCTATTGTTTGAGTTGTGGCAGGATGTGGAAGTTTAGAGGAGACTGTTATCCACCTGCAGTGACCCCTTAAAAGAACGCTTGATAATCATAATCAGTTGTGATCCAGACTTTGATTTGGACGGCCGTAATTTGATCCAAACTATATTTACTTTACAGCATATGAGAATGCCTCTCGAACAGCTGAGCATATTTCCGCACAGTTGGACGCAGTATTAGAGCACTCAGTATTAGCCATTCTGCAATGCCAAGAGATTTTTCCCACCTAGCTAAGAAGCCTCCACAGTTAAGTCTTTGTTCAAGAGAAAGCAGCTGATCACATTGGAAATGCAACAAGGCTGCATCTGTCTCTTTCTTCATTACCACAGCAACCCAACAGACTCACGAAGCGAACTTCATGTTCATTATTTACACAAGGAAATTTACAACCGCTGGTTTAGTGATATAACAGAGATATGAGAACCAAGCTATACAAGCTACTCTTGTAGTATGGAGTATCTGTATCTGTATTGCATTTTGCACCCATAGTTGTCCAGTGTTACCAAAGCCCCCTTTCAAGGGTGTTAACATGACTTCAGAAGCCTCAAACCCAACAGATACATTATGTATATAAACACGGTGGGTGGGTTTGTCTGATTTCTGATTTTCTCATCATGTTTAGAGCTGCAATTTTCAGGTGCCACCCATAGACCGGCTTTAACAGGCCAGTTCACATACAGTATCACACCTAATGTGATCCATTACAGTAAGGGTGAGCACTGATGTAACAGCAAGTGACAGTCCAAGTCGGTCTGAATCTGCGTGGTTTTTAACTAATTTAAACTTTGAATGTGTTGTCTGGAAAAACCAGCAGTCTGGGGACTTTCAAGTGTATAATTTAAACCTAAATAAAATCAGGTTGTATGGCCCCCAATCATAAAATAGGAATACAATTCAGTTCTGATGGTTTGTAGAAGTTACACAGAGGCTGTTTTCCATCAGCAGTCGCCGTCGTAGAATCCATGAAGCTCAAATAATCAGGTTGATTAAAACAATCAGATGTAATGTTGTGGAGCTGTGAGTGTGATTCATGGAAAACACTGCTTCCACTGTTATCTCAACACACAACACCAAGGTAACAGTAACTATAGTTCACGATCCCATAGTGATCACTCACACTTCAGTCTCAGCTAGCCTGCTACAGTATAATATGATTCTCCCTGTGCTGCAGATGAAACACAACACTTTTGCATCGATTCTTACAAGATAAGGGTCTCTGGAGAGGACACGGGGTGATTCGTGCTCCATTCAGCTGCACCATAAATGGCTAAAAACACAATGCTCTTTTTCAACATTGGTTTAAATTTCACATTTAACCAGGACCAGAGAGGGATTTGGGGTTTGTACTGGTGGACAGTAAAGTGGCTGCCTGACAGTGACAGTGTTTCCAGTAAGCAGGCCAGCTGACAGAGGCTGGCTGGCTCCAAGTCACTGCTGCTTTCCTGGAAAGAAAGACTATAAGCTGGTTATAGCGTTGAAGGGGAAATGTTGAGTTCAATTTACTTAAATATTATTTTTCAATGTGAAGTTGTTAAAGGTTTTTATCCCAGAAAGGCACTCCAAAAAACACCAATGACAAATCTGATTTTAAATGTTCTGTTTACCTTAGTTGAAAGTTCAGAAATGTTACTTATGTGAGAAAGTTTTAGTTTGCTTAAACTATAAACCACCTGCGTATACGCAGCTAATGTTTTTCAGTAGGATATTTCTTTCAAAAACACTTTATTGTTTTTAAAGTTCTTCTTAAAGCCGTACAGACTGAGGAATAACAACCTCAGTTTAGCATGAATTGGTGTCCCGCTACGACGGCATCTCAACACTAATGAAGAGTAACACATTAGCTTCCTGACAACATTTTAAATGTAAAACCACGGGTCCGCAGCTGGAGGGCGGACCGGGCCGGGCTGGCTCCGGCTTTTTGGCAAACGTTACTCACCATTGAAGGACTCTGTCGGGCTCATCTCAATTAAACTGTCCCCACCAGCGTTTCCCGTTATTCGGTGCATGTTGGAGTCTCTCGTGTACGCCGAGATATCCCCAGCGACACGGTCGTCCTCTTGAGAGAGCCTCGGCTAGCGGACCAGGCTACTTGGAGGGTTGCCCTCCTTCCTCCTGTGACTGCGGCATCAAGTCTGCTCCGCTCAGGGAGGGTCGTGAGGGGAGTGGCTGCTCCACACCACAAGCCAATAGTCTGAACCCGGCTGGGGTTGAACAGTTAATGTACGCAAATGTCCACAAATTAGGCATGTAAAAGTGAACGAACACAAATGTATGTAACGTTAAATATGTTAAATGTGTAGCATTAGCTAGCTAACAGGATGTGCTGGCACACAGGAGCTAACGTTAGCTAACGAACAAGTTGGAGGCGAACTTTCCTCCACGGAGTTCATTAAAACAACTGGGACTCTTATTTTTTGCACGTCAGTATTGTTTATAGCAAGAAAAAAACCCGGGAAAATATAGCTAGGTTGGGTGTAAAAACAGTCGTATATTTTTTAAAGTCCGTTTATAGTGTCAGTGTCAATCAGCTGATCATTTGTTTACTGGCGTTGTTGGCACGTTCACCGGCAATTTAACACCTGTCAGAAACCTTCAGCGTGTTTTCAAGAAGTGATGACCAATAAAGTTTAATTAGAGGGAATTTAATAAAACACGTAGCCTAAGATCTTTGTTGTCCTGTTTGAAACAGGACCTGTTTTGACGCTTGTTGGTCGAAAAGAAATGGGAAGTGGATCGAAGTGGGTTACAACCTAAAGACAGACTAGGCTACAATCCTATTAAGATATTGGCTTTTTTTGATTGTGATGCCCTGTCTCTCCCCTAATTCATTTGCTTATAGGAACAAACTCAATTCGTTTGGCTTTAAATGTCCAGAGTGAGAGCTTCCAATAACTCCTTCACAACAAACCACTCGAGCCAATTAACTCATGCATCAAGGATCCCACAAGAGACTCGTGTCTCCCACTTGAGAAGATGTTCAGGCGGTTAAAGAGAAACATCTGTTCCCATATGACTGGAGAGTGAACCCTTGGTAATCCTTTTAGACTATTAGACTTCCTCAGTAAACACACATTAGACGTTCAAATATTTGCTGAAGACAGAGGGACTTCGGATTCCACCGTGAACCCTTCAGGCATCGCTCAAATGTTTAGTTTAGTTTTTGTTTAAAGCAGCATGGTGCTTGGCTTCTCTTCCCAGTCGTTCACAAGTCTGGTTTGTTTATTCTATGGCAGGGAGTTCAGGAAAAACGGGGTCTATCAGCAGCTTCCCTGCTCCTCCCAGCCACCTCTCTGCTCTGCACTTCCACTCCGGTCCCATTTAGCAGCAGCGACCCCCTCTGTCGCCTTTCAAGTGGTTTGCACGGCTCCGCGCGGGTGTAATTATGTCATCCTCCTCTGCGGGGTGCGGCGGAGGACAGAAATACAGCCGCTTATTTTCGCGACCACTTTTCCCCCTTCAGCCTCATATCGCCTCTCCTCCTCGACATGTGGGTCTTCTTGGGTGTGCACTGCCGTCAAGGGTTTCCAAGACTAATGGTAAAAAAAAAAAAAAAATCATCTTTAATAACAAGGCACACAGGGCCTCCCGTTTTACATGTTTTTCTTACAAAGAGAAAGGGTGGGAAACCGAAATAGGTCCACACCAATGGGAATATATATATATATATATATAAAGCACATCATAAACTCACAAATAAGGCCTACAGTAGAATCTCTACTGAGTGTCATTATAGTATAAAACAGGTGGAGATTTTGACATGTTAGAAATATAACTTATAAGTAATAGTAGGCTACCTTTACAATTGTATATAAGTAAAATAGTATAGTAGTCAAATATAGGCCGTCTTAATGTATTAAAAGTACTCATTATGAAGAATTAACACATTTTTCCTATTACATTTCTAGATCATAACTATGTGTGCATTAAGCAGCATTTCAATGTTATGGATAATGTGGAGTACAGTTGAATTGTTTTACAATTTAATCCGCCACATTGCATCATATTTGATATGTTGTGTATGTAAAACAATAATTTATGTATAGAGAAACAGAAATTGTCGGGTAAAGTACAAAAAATGGTACTTAAGTAAAGTTACTTTCCACCACTAAAAACTGTAAATGTGTATGATGACTGTCAAGGTGACAGTGGGTAAATCTGGTGCATTTGTTAGTGATCAGCACGTGTTATTGTCTTGTGACTTTTGTTTTGGTACTTCCTGTAAATTGTCGATGTGTTTTGTCTGCCGAACTGAATCTTCTGTTTAATCTTCATTTAAACGAAACATATTTACATTTATTTTGAACATACCTGTACTCATTTAGCTTGTGGTATAGCTCGTTTGCAGCTAAACTAACGGTAGCTTTAAGGCTAAAAAGAATTAAATAATGCTCAACTTAATATTTATGACGAATTTATGTTTTATTATTGAAAGTAAATTGGCTTTATTTTCTCCATTTTGTTCATTTTCACGTTGGTTTGGCTTAATAGCCTTAGTGTTCTGTTGTGAGTGGCAATGACCCTGCTCAGCCCTCCAGCCTTTCCATGAGGGACCTCGAGATGCTTTCAAAGTGGAATTTCATGACTCAGTGTTTTTAACACCGTGTCACAGCGGATGCTGCGTGTGGGGGGTGATTCGGGCCAGTGTTTGCTTCCATCTAGCGGCGGATAAATGCTATTTCGCATCAAGTGAGGAGGAGGCAACGAAAACATGCCATTCCGTTGCACTTGTCAAGGTAGTCTCTTTCCCCCCTGCAGCCACTGAAACGCGCAGCAGGCCGGACCCCCGTGTGTCTGTGTGGTCGTTGGCCGCGTCGTTGCTCTGACTAAAGTGAGCAACAACAACAAAAAAAAGCAACAACAACAACAACAAAAAAGGTGGTGGCTACAAAGATAAATGCTGTGACATCAGCAACAGGTAGAGTCGCCTTTTTTACATTCCTTAGCTAGTAATACAACAACACGTTCGTTTCTGGAGGAAGTGCGGAAGTTGCTTATTGTTCTGCTCAAGATTCCCTCATGTCATTTTGTAGCCGGGCACATCGGCGAGCTGACCGCGAGCCTCCGGGATCAGTGACTGGTGACGGAGGCATTCAGACCGAAGTCGCATCTGCATCCAGCCGCTGTTCATCATGCAGGGCCACAGGAGGCAGGTAGGTGATCCCACTCGTGCTTGTGTCTGCTGTTACACAGATTATACACAGATTTTATGGAGGCAATGGCAATGGAGCTGTTTTTTGGCCAAGTTCCTACTTTAAGTGGTGTTGCCACACGCCTGCTGTCTTTAACATGACATGCCAATGCCAAAAGAAGCTCTTTTCAGTGCTGTACGAGAGCCACCCATACACACATCCACACTGGACTGCATAGTAACGTGTTCATCTGAATTAGGATTGAATGGGATCTGTGTAGGTCCACTGGTCTCATCACACTGTATTTCGGTGTCTGCCACACCTTGTGTGTGTTGGCCCATGTCGGTGTGTGGGTCGCTCTGTTGAGTGAATAGCATGGATTGGCATGCCGGTGGAAGCACATCTACATGCCATGCTGTTTCACTCAGGTTAGATTAACCCTCTTCACTTCCACAGTGAGTCAGGATCACAACAGGCTTTTCTCGGCACTGTGGCATTCGCTGACACTCCCCCATGTCATAGTTAGACAGCATTCTTTTGTAGATGATGACCTTTTTACAGATT
Source organism: Nannoperca australis (assembly GCA_036023655.1). Lineage (NCBI taxonomy): Eukaryota > Metazoa > Chordata > Actinopteri > Centrarchiformes > Percichthyidae > Nannoperca > Nannoperca australis. Next base: position 56,621 of record JAVQJD010092211.1, read on the forward strand.
CTCACAAGCTTATTAACAGTACATCAGTGGGATGATAAAACCAAATTATAGTATTTATAACACTTATAGTCAAATCATTACATATAATAGTCACGCTTGTTACAGGTTTTTATAAACTAAATCATTCACTTGTGGCGTGTACATGTGTGATACTTGTGTGGATGACTCCTCCTTGTATTATTTTGTCAATATTTTGGATTATAGCCCAGTATTGAACTACTGGAATTAATGGGAGTGGTAAGAGAGAACGGCAATGAACAGACATCACTTCCTCCTGTGGTAAGAATTTATAATGTGTCCATTTTAACGACGTACTAACTAGTCCTGGCCACTTGAATTAACAAGTTAAGACTGATCCATATAATGTTTGAAAGTCTGACTTGGCGTATCCCTTATATCACACAGCACACTCCACTATCGTATGATTACGTCCTGGTTGCCAAAACAATTCATAACCAGGAGAGAGAGGCTTTCAAGAAGCAAACCGAATACATTGAAGAACTGAAAAAGAAGAACATAAAAGTCACAGTAAGTTCTTTTAAATAAACAGCAACTTTCAGTTCTTTAGCGCTCCTGGGTGAACATGTGTTGCAGAGGTCACGTGATTCATGCACATACCTCGTCTTTATTTATTTTTCCTTTAGAAAATCATAGACAATAATCTCGTCTTCTATGGGATTCAAGCGCCTAAAGAAATCTTTGAGAAGTACAGGTATCTGCTCAAAGTGTCTGATGCTTGTAACTGGAGCTCCGATCAGAACGCCGTGCCGCTCAGCACCAGGTAAAACATGTTGCCGAGGCTGTTCTTGCCATTTTAAACAATCACACACGCTATATGAAGTATCTGCGATTGTCGACGTGCTCCACATGATCTCATCGCTGCAAATGAACTCGTTCTTGTGCAAATGATCTGCAAAGCCTTCGCATTTAGACAATACAGTTCTTATTTCTAAATTTGTAATATGAAGATGAAATCCTACTCTTGCTGTTTGTATGCATGTGATGTTCTGAATGATATCCAAGCACAGCTCTTCCTTATCGTTACTAAAAGGCACATTTCCAAAGGCTGCACAAACATTTGACTGAACTAATGAAGTCTCTTGCTGCTAGTTCAGCTTCATATGTGATACCTGTCCCTGTTTCAGGATAAGGATTGTCCACTTCATCTTGAATCACACCCCTATCCATTCGGGAGGTGAGAACTACTTATTGTGTTTACATTCCTCCTCTGGTGACCGGACACCTAAGCTTTATTCTTATTGATCTTTTCATTCTTTCTAATCTTCTCAGAGAGTTTGCGGGATCTAATGAAGATGAATGTTTTTGAGGCAAGGTTCTGCTTGCATGAGGTAAAAATCCTAACATACAGTATCAGCTTTGTCCTTGAACAGCGTCTGTGATTTATCACAATCTGTCGCAGTTTGCAATATTGTCACCACTTGGACTTGGACAGGTACAGCAGTCTACTTGTGCCCTAAAGATTGTATAAATCTTGATTGTAAAAAGAATGAAAGCAGTTCATGAATACATGTAATCATGCATCAACGTTTTCATAAGATCAGATGTGAATGATATGATTAAACCAGTATCTGCCATTGTTTTCTCCATGTAGACCCACACATCCTCACGTTAAAGATAATGACACTATTATCTGATACATTTCCTCTTGTGAAATTGTGAAGTGTTTTGCTTTTCTTAAAAGCTTCTGGAATTATGAAATGAAACTTGGCAATGGCCTTCCAAAACAATACATTGCTGCCAAAGAAGTATTTGTTCGCAGAGACGCTATGCATGCAGTGAGTCATTGAACGCTGGGAGTAAGTGGGCATGTGTGGGAGCATTGATGCATTATGTGTACATATAATCATGTACATGTGTGTGCCTCTGTTTACTTTATAACACCGTGGGAGTTAAAACGTCCAGACAATTAAAATCCTTATTCCAAATATGAGGCAGCATTTATTTTTAGGATGGTTTTTTTATTTGTTAAAATTGCCAGTAGATTATATTTTCACATTAAAAGCTTCTGTTTTCAGTTTGACTGGCTGTATTAACTAATATGTTCTTCTTCATATTGGTGATTTCCTTTGATTTTTTATTTTTGTGCTACTGCTTTTCAGAAAAAGAAACAGCGAGAACTGAAGGAGAACTGGGCACGATGGACAGCCTGTCTCCAAGGGCAACCCATAACTGCCGTCAGGTTTGGCCCGCATCACAACAGGCTATTCATTACTCTGCTTCTTTACATTTGCAGTTATTGCAGCATCACTGTTGTTCGTGCTGTCCTACTGTGAAGTGGGTTCAAGTGTTAACAAGGCAACAGCAAACATGTCACCTCCCCACGCAGGTTGCAGTCATTGTTTGGACTCAAATGATGTACAGTACTTAACGCTGGTCTTTGTCTTTAAATTCACATGTATACTGAGTCCAAACATTATTTTTCTAAATCCAAGTTTAATAAAATATTTGATATGCACAAGCTTCATGTCAGTTTATGTTAGCTGTGAGGTAAAATATCAGCCTTTTATTATAGCATCCACATTCAGACCATGGTGACAAGATACACTGTTCATCATCACTCCACGTTTTGTCAGAATCAGTATATACAAGTATATAAAGTACTTCAATTATAATGTATAAAGTCTCTATTAAATTGGTTTAAAATGTAATTGTATCGTCATATGCAATGTTTATAAATTGGAAATTGCAACGTCTATATATATACTTTTTCTACAGCAGTGATAAGTGCACATTCCCACCTCTTGAGTTTAGTCATTTTCTCCTTCTGTGTGTGTTTGTGTGTGTTCTCACATCAGGAACTACTTTGGGGAGAAGGTGGCCTTGTACTACTTGTGGTTGGGCTGGTACACATACCTGCTCATCCCGCCTGCTCTCATCGGGGTCATAGTCTTCCTTTATGGCCTTGCCTTCTTCAACAGCTCGCCCCTCATGTATGTTTTTTCCACAACTCCACTGTATCTGTGTCATAAAAGAGCTTGTGCACTGTAAATAATAAAGTGCTTAATGTGTTGTAGAACGGAGGTTTGTGAGGCGAACACGGTCATGTGTCCACTTTGTGACGGATGCAAAGTGTGGCAGCTCTCCGACACCTGCACATATGCCAAGGTACATCAGTGCATTTACAGCAGACAGCTTGTTGGTGTCTTACTGTCTGTTTGTGCTCAATGCTGGTCTCGTCTGCCTACAGGTGAGCCTGCTGTTTGATAATAACGGCACAGTGCTCTTTGCGATGTTCATGGCAGTTTGGGGTGAGTTCTGTGTGTCTTTATGGCATAATTATTTTTGTGTTGATAGAAATAATCATTTTTAATATTCCTGTTTGAGATCGATTAATGTGATTAATTGAGAATGAGTAGCGTCATAAAGTATGCAGGTGCAATTTTGCTTCATAGCCATTAAAACCCATGCAATAGGCACATTTAATCAAAATAATTGAAAATCAGGGTGAAGAACTCTTGTTGTTTATGTTTATTTGCGTAAATGATTTTAGCTATACAGGACAACTGGTACAAACAAGTATTTTATCTGCCTTGGATTTATTTTATCCAACTGCCTGGATGTTTGTATGATCACTGATACATGCACTGCCAAGGAGATGCCACATCACTGAGAGAACCTACTCGTGCTGGCTACTCACATCTTAATCAGCCCGGGCCATCTGGCCGTGGGGGTGGTCAAGCAGTCATCTATAAGAACATATAAATGCTCTTTCATTGCCTTATTCTGCTTTTAGCACCTCTGCATTTGTTGTGGATTTTAAAATGTTTACAGTCTGCTGTCAGAACGCTTCTCATATCAGATTAATACCTGTTAAGGATTCAGGCAAAATGACGATTTACTTGAGTGATCTCTATTAGCGCCGCTGTGGGAAGAGTACATTTAAGTAGAACAGCCACCGCAATCTTTACAGAAAAAAATTATTACATGAGTATGTCAGAAGAAGTGTGTGAGGGAGGGCTGAGAAAAGTGGAACATTGATATTGCAGGTGTAAATGTGCCCAGTTGAATGCACCTCCCCTTACAACACCTCAGAAAAATCAAAGATGTTAAAAACAGAAAGTAATACACTATACTTTTTTGCATTTACCGTCTGAAAAAGTCAACAAGAGGTTGGAGCTCACATGATACAATTTACCATCTATGTGGCCACAGAATTAGGGATCTATTTTTAACTAAAGCTTTTGTGCAGTAAACCAATCTATAACCAAAGTCTCCAGACACAACCTCCATCTTTGTAACTGTAACTACTATGTGTGTAGTTACAACCATACCCTGTGTCAGTATGTTATAATTAAAAGCAAATATGTGACTATTTGGCAAAATTTAAATCTTTTGAATAAGATGTTGATATTTTTATAACATCTGTGAAAAATGAATTCAAAACTGCTACCAAATATCCCAAAAGTGGTAAAAGGTATTAACACCACTGTAGACTTTATGAACTCATATAAATCCCTGGTCTTCACAGCAACACTGTTTTTGGAGTTCTGGAAGAGACATCGGGCTTCCTATGTGTGCGAATGGAAAGTGTCTGATTGGTGTGAGGAGGAGGTAGGATTTAATACATTACATGCCATAATACCATATCAGTGCTCATTGGAATTCATGGCTGTTGTTATATTTAATTGTAGGAGGAACTGATCCTGGAAATTGTGAACAACGCAGACTGTGAACCAAAAAAATATAAGCACTCCTATCTGCGCAGCACTCTGGTTCTGATTTGTGTCACGGCTATGGTGGGTGACTTGTCCTTTTAAAACGCTTCACATGTAGTATTTAAAGGGCGTGTAAATTTAGAGTTCAGGTTAAACTAGGTATCAAGTTGACATTTGATAAGGTTAAAGCATGTAAAGTAATACAATTTAGTGTTTTTTGTGTTTTCACAGATATTGGTGATCATTGGCCTGACACATGCCTTGGTGGTGTTCAGGGTGATTGCAGCTGTGCTCTTGGCCGAGGGATCATGGGAATTCCTGAAGACCAACTCCACCAGCGGAGCAATGATGCTGGGGGCCGTCCTCCATTACCTCATCATCACCGTCATGACTCGGGTATGCAGGTCTCTAAATGTGCATCTCTGTTTCCTTTCAATAATAATATCTGTGACCTTGAACGTGTCTTTGTCTTTGCAGATCAACAGGATTGTAGCCATGAAGCTCTGTGAAATAGGTGCGTTTACCAATTTGTTTTCATTTGGATTTGGTACCACATATAAAAAGATGCTAACGAATGATATCCAACTATCTCACTCGTGTTTCCAGGCAGAATTAAACGGGAGCTTTAAAACATCCTCCTTTTAGAATATAACTCAGGATTAGAACATGTTAAATGAGCAGTCTGAAAAGTTAACAACAGGTTTGTCAGTGTGGTGGGCAGTTAGAACAGGCAAACAGATGCAGGGTGGCGGAAGCCGGAAGGCAGGTAATCAAACAGGAAGCAGGTCAGACACACAGATAACAGACAGATAATTGGCACCAGGCTCAGGCAGAGAGGTAGTGTCTGGAACTGTCCTTTTCACTGTGGCCCAAATCCAGTATCCACACACACACACACACACACTTTTTTGCATGTTTTTTTCTTTCTTTTTTTTTTAAACCTGTGAAAGCTCTGGGCTGTCTCACTGAGCTGGGCAGAATTAAACACAAATCAGCATCCTTATGTTTAAAACAATGGCAAGGAAAACAAAGGAAACAACCATGGACAAATGTACTTTTATTTAGCAGAAAACACATTTCTTTTATTATATGAATGCTCATGTTTGTGAAGAAACAACAGCTTACAGAATCTGTACTTTGGAACTGGGCAATAAGGGACAGTTTTGAAGACATGTGACAGGTCAGATGATATTCAGAGAAGGGGAACTCACTGAGGGCAACTAGAGGGAAGTTGTGGCATGACATGATGTAAACTGTTTTATTACATGCAGAACACAAGGAATAAAAAGTCCGGCTCATGAGTAGACATTTCCTCAGTTTAAAGGATCACAAGCCAAAAAGGATGTGACGCAGTGATGTTGGGGTGCATCAATATTTTTTTTACTTTACCCAATAATGACTTAATAGACCTTTTCCACAACAGATATTTGGGTTTGTCGTGGCAGGCAAAGCACAGGTGTAATTAATAACATCAATTAATGATTGCTCTGTCCAAAGTGGCTCTTGTCAGCGACGCCCATGCCTGATATCAATGCCCTGGAATTGGCACACCTAACAATTTCCTGCTATGATGTGTTAGTCTGGGTAAAAACAGTCTTTTTGGCGAGGTTCACCTGTGACATGTTGATTCTAGTTGTGTATAAACTCCCTGTAGAAATGAAAGATTAAAAAAACAATAACCTAACCCAAAGGCTTATCTTAAAACATACATAGAGGTAATAATATATTGGATACATTCTATAGGAGAGCTTTTGTGCCATCCATTGACCAAATACTGATATTGGTCTATCTTCACCAGAGAAAACAAGATCATTTGCTGCCACAGAGAAGAATTTCACAGTCAAGATGTTCACCTTCCAGTTCTTCACCTATTTCTCCTCCCTCTTCTACGTAGCCTTTTTTCTTGGCAGGTAAGAATGAGTGGACTCATTTATATATCGGTCTCCAAATAATATCTTTATTGATATCATTTCAAACATATCATCCAACTTTAGACTCCAAACCAACACATTGTCTTAAGCTAAAGGATCTTAAATTAATGTTCATGCTTACGCCCAGTGTTCTGACCTGATGGGCTTGTAAGACATGTCTTTGTAATATACACGACAGGATAAATGGCCATCCTGGTGGTTATGTACGAATTGCAGGGAAATGGAGGCTAGAGGAGGTGAGTAACATAAATGTGTATCCCATTTAGAATTGCTAAATGTCACATTTGAATCTTGTACCTAATTGCAAACATTTCACTGTCCCCTGTGCAGTGTCATCCTAGTGGATGTCTCACAGACCTGTTCATCCAAATGGCAATCATTATGGTTCTCAAGCAAACCATCAGCAATGTCTTTGAGTTCACTGGCCCGTAAGTATAAATCAGATTTGTGATTATACACGGCGCTGTATAATCCACTTTACTTACGTTGGGTCCGGGAGTTTGAATGCTGTCTCGCTTGTATCAGCTGGCTCTGCAGGTGGTTGAAGAAAAGAAGGACCCAGAAGTTTCAGAGGAAATGTGCCCACTGCTACCTGAAAGAGGACTCGGAGGCCAAATATGGAGCTGAACTGTGTGACAACTGCAAGCTTCGAGACTGGCTCAGCAACTACCGTCTCAATGATGTTGACTCCTTTAGCCTGTTCAATGAGTTTTTGGAGATGGGTATAAACTCTGCCGGATGCTTTATTAACAAGAACACTAGAAACTAAACAAATACTAGACTGTTTTTTGCTAATCTTTTTTTTTTTTTTTGCTCTCTCCTTAGTGATCCAGTTCAGCTTTACCACCATATTTGTGGCTGCATTTCCTCTTGCGCCTCTGCTCGCCCTCATCAATAATGTCATTGAGATACGCTTGGATGCCATTAAAATGGTTACTCTGGAGCGCAGACTGGTTCCCAAAAAAACCAATGACATTGGTGAGGGTCACATTTGAACTGGGAATTCATTTCTTAACTCAGTAAAATGTTGTTTGTCTGTTTATACTGTAAGTAAAATTCTCCTAACATCAACGTTTTCTTTCCTCAGGTGTGTGGATTGACGTGTTGGAGGCTATTGGCGTCTTAGCTGTCATTGCGAATGGGCTGGTCATCGGTGTATCCTCAGACTTCATCCCTCGATTGGTGTACCGTTACCGTTATGGCCCGTGTGCTAATGGCACAGCAACAGATATCGAGTGAGAATGTGCATTCTTGTAGAAAATGTTGTGTCATGTTGTATGAATACTCACTTTTAATAAATCCTCCTACTTTTCAAGCTGCATGGTTGGCTACATCAACAACTCTCTCTCCATTGCACGAATGGGTGGCCAGAAAATAACCAACGAGTTTTCAGATCAACAGATGACCACTCCTAGTGGCTTGAATGTCTCTTACTGCAGGTTTGTTGTCTTGTAATCTAATTTGTTTTCCACGGCTGAAGAGAAGAGTGATTTAACTGATACGATTCTGCCATTTAGGTTAAGAAAAACCAAAGTCAAAACATGTCACTTGAGTAACAACAGAGTTGTCAGCACCACCAGTTTTAGCAACAGTTTAACAAATTAACCGGTGTTAAATTCAGTGTCAGATGTTCTGTTATTATCCCGGTAATATTGCACTGTTACCGTTATAAAAAGGACTGTGTAACCTCAGGTAATGTGCTATAGATATAAAGTTTACATTCTTCTTAAAAATGAATGGCCATAACTGCAGCAAGATACCACAATCATCCACTGTGTGGATATAAAACTAAAACAACAATTGATAAGGGAGATAACATCTGTGTTCTTGTCTGTTTCTCTTCACAGCTATAAAGACTACAGGAGCAACGAGGACTACAGTTTTACCCCACAGTTCTGGCTAATTTTAGCCGTGCGATTTGCGTTTGTCATCCTGTTCGAGGTATGCCTTAATTATGACCAACCTGGAAACCACTAACCACTTTTTCCTAAAGCCTCTTAGCTCACTCTCTGTCTATTTTGAAACTCACATGATATAAGTTTCAGTACGGTGAGCCAGGCTGTAACAAAATCAGGGAGTGTTATCTTATATGAAACCACATTTTCACACAGATAGAAAAGGAGATTACATTCCTGACATTTTTCTCTCTGCTTGCAGCACGTTGTCGTTATATGCAAGTTCATCGCAGCCTGGTTTGTACCGAGCGCTCCCATGCAAGTCAAGAATGACAGACTCTTTGATAAACTCAACAGACTAAAAGAGGAACTCAGGTGAGTCTGAAATAATATGTGGTTAGACAGGCGTAGCAGCTGGTTGCCATTGGTTCATACTTTTACATCCCATTTCAGTAATACCAGGCCGGTTATCATTGGAATTCATGTGTGTGTGTTTTGTTTTTTTCTGTTATATTTGATTGTAGGAAGAACTGATCCTGGAAATTGTGAGCAATACAAACTGGGAATCTGTGTGTTGGCTATGGTAGGGGGGGGAAGGGGGCACTGGCACTCATTGGTACTCAGTATTAGAATCGGAATCAGAAGAGAAAGCTTCTGATTTTCAAACTAAATGTTCAAGTTAAACTTTGCCCTTACTGCCAGTTTTAAGGTGCCCTCTGCTATATTTGCGGTGATCTCGAGAGCAAGATATGCTTCTTCTTTGCTTCTTCTGATTTTCACTGGTGCGTTTGGTGGATTAGGATTATTTCTACTTTCCATTTTTCTCAGTCAAATGTCTGCCTATCTTGTGCTTTACATCTCATTTAGCTCTAGCTATCTAAATCTTTCTTTAATAAATGATATTCACAGATCTTTTTCACAGCAGAAAAGCCTAGTCAAAATGTCTGCTGTGAAAAAGGTCAATTCAATTTTTAGTTTCACTCCTCCACCCCTTTTTGTTTGGAAACCGCTGCAATTAAACGTTTGAGAAAATTCACACTGGCCTTGAAATTCAATCCCACTGTTTTGGCACTTGCACGTGAAGGTGTAATTTCTTCAGAGTTTCTCAAATGAAAGCAAATGAATGCCACTACATGATAGATGTACAATACAGCCAGTATAACTCTTCTTATCTCTTCATGAATGAAAAGTGGTTTAATGGGACATTTTAACTGAATACTAATCGCCTAAATGATGACTCATAAATGCAAATGTGACAATTGTAGTTTGTTGCTTTAAGTATGTGTTTTATTGTTATATGACTGTGCCAGATATAACATTTCTGTTTTTAAGACGTGCTTAACTGTGTTGTGACTGTTTGGTTTCCATGACATAGATGCTGCAACTAAACAATTCTTGCCTTTATTTCTTACAGTTCATTTGAAGCATGACGGCATTCAGACACTGTTACGTTGCACGTTCTTCCCAGAGGACATGAACCCAGTGTCGCCTTGTGCATTAAAGTGTTGACGAAGTGATAAACTTCAAAGCCACTGATCATCTCTCTGAAGAGTTCAGACAGAGGGCTCTCACTCTCTTTTATTGTTTGCAGTCAAATGTTAAGTGCTGGCTATATGGATTCTCATCTATGAAATGGACTTTGAAGACAGACCCATTATTCTTGGACAAAACATGTGTACAGTAACTGATTTTACAGCCCACGTCTTTCATGAGATTATTCTATTTTAAGAATGCATCGATAGCTTATTGTTGGATCTCTATATTTGTGAGATGTATGTGTGTTTATATTGAAAGCCTAAAGATAATTTATACTGCTACTGCACATACAGTACCGATTGTGTGTTACAATGTTGCCTTATACTGTAAATAAGCTGATGAATGTCTTTACTGCAGAAAGAATGTGATGGTGTCTTTTGTGAATCAGACACAAGAATGTTTTGCATTATAATATTTTATATTGAATAAAAGAGGAAACTTTTGGCCTCATGTAATGTGTCTTTTAAATTTAAGTTTGTCAATTAAAAGGTGTTGACATTTTGAATTGGCCATTTTTTGTGTGTCATTATTCATTTGTTTATACACAACATATTATAACAAATTGTATCCACCCGAAATGTTTTCCTGGCAGGATAGCACATGCTTTGAAACTGCAGTTTGACTATCATGTGTGCAAATAAAATTGGCAGAAAATGTAGTTGTTACTAATGCTTTAAAGAGAAGTTAAACCACTCCTAAGGACACCTTGTAGGTTGCCAGGTTGTAATAAATCCCTTGGACTGGTTGATCTGTTAATCTTTGGAAACGTGCTGCTGTCTGTACCTAAGTTACATTACATTTAGGCATTTAGCAGACGCTTTTATCCAAAGCGACTTCCAAATAAGAGCTTTACATAAAGTGCATAGAACCATGATGGAAACAACAAGATGTCTCATCAGACTTTTAAGAGATGAATCACAAGTGCTGTAAGTAAGAACATCGCTGCAATGGCAGAATCAAAAGAGCATTAAAAATAAGAACAGATGATCTTTGTACAGTATCACATACAATAAATTCAGACCAAAATACAATTCCACTATAATATCGTACAATATGCTGAACTTTAACACATGGCCAAGGGAGAGAGAAGGGAGAGACAGGAGACAGAGGAGGTGTGCGATGGATTAGGACCACAGACTGACCACTGAGGAGGTGGTCCGGACCACAGGGACCACTAGCTTCAGCGCCCTCTAGTGACAGGAACCAGTGGTCTCTGTTAGCGACCACGGTCTCAGGACAGACCGCTGTTTTGGCTACAACCCCTGCTGGAACTGTTAGTCAACTTTGGATTTGTGGAGGTGACACTTTTATTTTGAAGACTTCGAACCGGAAGTGTTATGTTTGTCGCTGCTGTTCCCGTGGAGCTAGTCACTTGACAGTCCTGGTGGTGTTACTACGGTGTTTTGCGTGTTATGTTTAAAGAAATCCCTTTAAACTCGTAGCCATGACAAACGTGGAAGACGGAAACCCTAAGTTTTATATCTGTAACTGTTTCACAACTGATAATATTTTCCTGGACGACTACAAGCTCCATGTCCGCTTTGAATCTGAGCAGCAGTTCAGACTGGACTATCAAGCAGTGAGTGGATAAATTAGTTAATTTAAGAAAAAAAACTAAAATGGTTCGTTAACGCTACTGACAAATGTGTGTTGTACGTTAATTATTGCTACGCAGCTGCTTGGGAGGCTTGGTTGCGTGACGGAGCAACAGTTTGAGGATGTGCTCAACAAGGTAAGTGTGTGTGTGTGTGTGTGTGTGTGAGCGCATCTGTATGTGTTATTCTGTAATGTGTTACTCTCTCTGTGTGTGTGTGTGTGTGTGTGTGTGTGTGTGTGTGTGTGTGTGTGTGTGTGTGTGTTTGTTAGCATCTGTATGTGTTACTCTGTAATGTATTACTCTCTGTGTGTGTGTGTGTGTGTGTGTGTGTGAGCATCTATGTGTGTTAGTCTGTAATGTATTACTGTGTGTGTGTGTGTGTATAATGCCAGAAATGAACCACTTTCAGCCTCTCGACCGTGAATATTAGTAGGTTTTGGTAACCTTGTGTGATTGTAATCTTAGGGTTTGGGTTTTGGACTGTTGGTCAGACAAAACAAGACATTTGAAGTAGAGCCATGCTGATATATCGGCTGATATTAGCTTGTTGCACATATATTGGTGTAGCTTGCTGATTAGTAACATGTAAGACATTGTTGTACATAAATGCCTAGTGGCAGAAATGACATTGTTCGATTAAGATAATAATTTACCATCTTCTTCTGCAGTTAGTCTTATGTCCCTGCTACACTGGAACTCACCTGTAGGACTGCTCTGTTTAGATTTCACAGGAAGTGGACAGGCGGAGTCGTCTAGGTGTGACATCTGCTGAGAGAGCTGCTGCCATCAAAGACACGTACCAGCCTCTCCACCCTCACGTCTACCAGCTGCAGGTGTGTGCTGCTAACCGTGTCATTAGTAATGTGTCGTTAACACAGTCACTGAGACACACCTGCACACCGCCTCTCCTCAGGACTCCTACCTGGCACCGAAGTTCAGGCAGATTGTTGAGGACTGTCGACGCAGGGACGGCAAGGAAGAGCGTCTCTCAGGCCTGTTGGAGGAGGACGCGGCCGGTGAGCTGGAAGGGGCTTTCATTTCCACTCGCTGGCTAAAATAAGACGTAGCAGCTTCTTTAAATTTTTTTGTTGACATCCAAGAGTTCCCATAACGCCTCTAAGACATGATCTGTTGATAACACCTTTTGGAAATGGAAAATTTACTTGTGAACTGGTCTGGCTATGTTTTGTTTTCTGCACATTGTTGCAGTAAGACAACTTGATGTGGATGTATGAAAATGCTACACGGAGCACCTTTTGTTTACTCATCCCATCTTTCTGTTGAAGCTGTCAGGGTGTATCGCTTCCCTGTGTTTGAGAAAAGCTTTTGTGAGGAGCTGGTGGAGGAGCTGGAGCACTTTGAGCAGTCCTCAGCCCCTAAAGGAAGACCTAACACCATGAACCATTATGGGGTCTGTTCCTACTTCCTGAAAGCACCATTTAAAGCATGGCTTCTGGGTGTTTGGTCACATGAACCATCCAGTCCATATATTCATGATATTCTTCTAATTTTCTCGCTCTTCCAGATCCTCCTAAATGAAATGGGTTTCGACGAGGGCTTCATCACACCCCTCCGTGAGCACTACTTGCGTCCGCTCACCTCCCTGCTGTACCCGGACTGTGGGGGGCGCTGTCTGGACAGCCACAAGGCCTTTGTGGTTAAATATGACATGAATGAGGACCTGGACCTGAGCTACCACTACGACAATGCTGAGGTCACCCTTAATGTTTCCCTGGGCAAGGACTTCACCGGGGGCAACCTTTATTTTGGTGACATGAGACAGGTGAACATGTGGTTATACTACTTGCACACCACTACTACTAGCAGCATTATTTAATTCAATGTAACAGCGTCAACAAACACAAAGACATTGTAAGCAGCCAGATGCATGGTGTATTATCATCCCATAAACATCAAATAGGTTTATATGGAGTTTAGAAAGAAGTCATAATAAAAACACATTTCAAAAATGTTAGTAAAATATTAATATTAGGAACAACAAGTAAAAGGAAAATGTAGGGTAGGCCTACAATTGTTGGAGGGACTCACCAAACAACTCTTCATTATACAATGGACATGTGATACTGGGGTTACACTTAATGAGTCTAAGTTTATTTCCATCTTCATATTAGGGGAAGACTGTTTTTGTTTTGAGTTTTACATTAAAACACAAGAGGTTAGCGTTATATTAAGATGTTTATAATATCTTTCCCTACCACTGTAAAAGAATTTCTAGGTGAACTGAAAATAAATCCCTGTCCAAAACGTACATGATGAGAGGTAATCACAATATGACACTGAAGATCTCCTTACACACTTGTCTTTTTCTATTCTACTGACAGATTTACCTGTAGGAACGGTCTTAGTCACAGAAATAAATCCCTTGTATTTTACCTCACTGTAGGAAAACACTCATATTTAAACAGAAGTATCCCCTTTCAATCCAGTTTTCTTTAGACTTCCTCTTATTGTTGCTGATATTACTGAATGAACATAACACAGTTTTTAAGAAAAAAATGTTTAGAAATACTACAATTGCATCCCTTTTAGAAACATTAATGTTTTAAATATATTAAAATAATCAAATTAACCAAAATGCAAAATCGTGTCTAAAATGAGTGGCTTTGTTGCCCCCTGCAGGTGCCTTTAAGTGAGACGGAGTGTACAGAGGTTGAACACAGAGTGACAGAGGGCCTCCTCCACCGGGGCCAACACATGCACGGGGCCCTGCCCATCTCTTCCGGCCAGCGCTGGAACCTCATCATCTGGATGAGAGGCTCCCATGAACGCAATAAACTGTGCCCCATGTGCAACAGAAGGCCCACGCTGGTGGAAGGGGACGGCTTTGCTGACGGCTTCACCAAACACTCCGACTCCCCACTGAACGCTTCGTGTGTGTTAACGTAACACGTCCCGCTGCTGCCAGCCCTTAATAAAGACACTGTTCCAGTGGTAGTATCAAAAAAACACAGTGGCAGAGAGCAACGCACACTGCTACCTCCGACTCATGCTGTCCAATATGAATGTTCTGTCAGGTGACAGATTTAACCGAGACTACACTAAACTGAATTCACTCTAATGACACATTTTGACTGTATTCCAAATTGGAATGATGGGTATTTATTATTTGTACTATTATTAATAGTAATCGCACTATAATTCGCTGTTGTCTCATTTTGTGACCTGTATATTTCTGACTTTATTGTCTCAAATTAGTGCAATGATATGTGATGTGATTCCACAGCAGGTATTGATCAGCAGTCTGGATCATGCAGAATTGTGTGTGTGTGGGGGGGGGGGGGGGGGGGGCCCCAAAAACACAAACAAAAAAAAAAA
>JAVQJD010092212.1:0-21620 GCA_036023655.1 Nannoperca australis
TGGGTCGAGTGCTCCGACAGGTATCTCCTGATCTTCCGAATGTTGTAGAGGGTGAATCTACAGGATCGAGAGACTGCAGCAATGTGGTCGGAGAGAGTGAGCTTGTTGTCGATGATGACCCCAAGATTCCTGGCCGAGGGCGATGGAACAACGGTCGTGGAGTCCAGGGTATAATAATGCCAGGGTATAATAATGCCCTTATAAAGCCTTATAAGATGCTTATTAACTACTAACTAATTATTATGTTTTAATAAGACTATAAGTGTAAATAATACATCACAAACATGTTTATTGCTATATTATAACACATTTATAAGCACTTATACGTAAGTTGTTAACAATTTATGGCCTTACTAGCAGATAACTTTGCACTTATTATCAGTTAACTATGCTTTTCACAGCTCCCCCATCTGAACTATAGTATAGTAGAGTATTACATATTGTCAATGTTGATCAAATGTGACAAAAACAACAACATACAATGTTTTAGCGACGAGGCCCAAAAACACAGTTTTTTGAACGTTCCATAATTTTTATGTAAAAAGTGGCCACAAAGACAGCGTTCCATTAAACAGAGCTTCAAACAGTTAACAGGTTTCTTAGTGCTAATAAATGTCTTATAATCTAACAAGAAATGTGTGTATGATGCTATTATTAACACTTATATTGTCTAAGGCTCACATAATTATGTTAATAGGCATTTTATAGGGGCCTTATTACCTATTAACTAAAGCTTATTACAAGGCTCTAACATAAAAAGCTTATTTTTTTCAATGGACTTCTTAGTATGAGTTTTAGGGTCCTAGATGAACACATAATAAACTGCCAAAGTTAGAATATTTTGGGGGATTTCACATGAGAGTTTCTGTATTTGAGTTTTTGTCTGTCCTCTTATTACTGGTTTGAAGTGGGCGGGGGTCAATTATAAAAAGGTGATGTCATATTTCCTATCACCAATCAAATTTAGACATACTTCACATTTTGACATATACAATCACATTCTGATGACTGTTGCTTGGTTAGTTTGCTTTCAAATCAGTCCTGTTGAAGCAGAGTAGATGATACTCTTAATTATACTATACTCTTAAGTTATTTTCACCAAAACTCTAACTTTAATTGTCTCCTATTTAGACATAGATATTTAATGTTATCGTGCAATACTTTAAAAACTGGAACACTAATAAAATGTAATAACATAAGACATAAAAATAAGGCATATGAAAATGATTTTAACAAAAAACACCAACCTGTCATTATTGAGTACATTTTAACATACACTAATTGATTACTTATTGCAAAATGTGAATCACTGCAAAAATGAACACTATATAGATCCACAGTTCCTTCCAAATGTATAGACTGAGTGTACATGTAATATTCCGTAACAGAGAGAAGTCAGTTTGATTTAGGAGCCAGCGTGAACATTCACATTCTTTCAGAGCGTGCTATTTTCACATTCTGGGGGCAGCAGCAGCACTGAGGATGACGTTGCATTAAAAGACAAAGGACAGAGTTGGAGGGAAGCGTTGTCATCCTTCCCTCAACGACTCCCCCAGGCTGCTGCAGTGAAAGAAGATGTCCTCAGTCTATTACATATGTTCTATTCTTACAGCCTGTAGATGTAAAATAAAAATAATAAAAATAATCTCAAGCCACTCGATGACAGTGGTAACACACAGGCTGCAGGCCATAACCCCAGCAACTGGCCCATCTAAAAGCAACATGTGACAGAGGTCCTGCACCTCCCGCACAACTGCATTAAGACTGAACTCCACTGAATCCCGCCAGGTGGTTTGTTTTAGCGCCGAGCACCTTCTAAGTAACACACTCTGTCATCTGACAGCCATCCTGGAGTAAAAAGGGTTAAAGCGTTCTCCCAGAGGAATGTCGAAACGTACTATGTGACTGGTGACTTAATGTCTTCGTCAGCCGGTGAGAGCGGTGCTATGCTGCTGCCTGACAAGCAATCCATTACAGAGAACACACAGACAGAAAGCTGCACGCCGCTACATAAAGTGTCCACACGACAGACATGCTAAAATACACTACAGACGCATGCCGACACACACATGCAAAAATATCCTATATCCTTAGATAGGCAGATATTCACGCGCTTGTGAACATGCTGACAGACATAAAAGACAGGAGGACAGACACTCCAAAGACTGAGCAAACACCTAACCTACCCCTAAAATATCAAAGAAGGTGGCTGACAAAAAAAGGGGCAATATGACAGTGGAGGAGAGCGACTGGAATGTGGATTTACACCCCTAGTAATCCCAAGGTTTGTTTACACTCCCAGAAGTGAAGTGAAATTTTAAAGGGCTATCTCTGTAGCGTGCTGGAGAGCAGATTCACCCAATTACACAGCAGCCCCCAGTGTGACATAGTAAACCTGCTGTAGGATTGACTGTGTGTGTGTGTTTGTGTATTTGTACACGTGGCTTTATTTGTGTCTGTGTCAGTGTGTGTGTGTGTGTGTGTGTGTGTGTGTGTGTGTGTGTGTGTGTGTGTGTGTGTGTGGACACCAGACTGTGACTGCGGTAAAACCACAAACTGACTAAATCCATACTGCAGTGTTGAGAGCAATACAGCTGCCAATGCTCCAATACACAAACAGCCGGAGCAGAAGAAGGCTGTGTGATGCCACAAATCAGACAGCTGCATGACAGCAAGACAGGAGGCTAAAACACACAGTAACCAGACCGGGGTTTGGTGTCGGCCTGTGATGGATACAATAAAAACAGAACATTTAAAGTAATATCTGAACAAGAGTGAAGGGAAAATAAAGAAAAAGGTTAAAAAACTAAATTACAAGCAGCCATAAATTTTGGTCATAATATAAAAGCAGTAAAAGCATGGCAGGCGAGTCTTCTTCTTTTCTTTTTCTTTTTTACTTTCCCGTCATTGTATCAGACAGCTGAGGCGTGGCAGTGACTGTATGAGCCAGGCGAGGGCTTTAGTTAATGGGGACAGACATCAAGAGGAGGGCCTTGCCCGTACTGGAGATGTGATCCTTTCGTCTTATCAGGTTCTTTTTCAAATGACCTTGCTGTACAGACTTTTATGCCTCTCCCACTTTATTCTCTGCTGGTGATTGGAGGGGCCTCTCTAGTCTCAAATCTCTGCCACCTTGATGAATGTGTTCCACCCTCATTTATGTTGCATTGACCAATCCCCCTCCACTACCAGCTACAGTATGTGCACATGAATCTTGGCTGTGCAGCCACTTGAAAATGTACTCACACACGACCACGTTAAAAAAAACACTAATAAAGAAATTTGCTAAACCCCTTTTTTGCTTCATTTCTCTTGCAGTTAAATTAAGTCTACACAGTATTTTGTGCGAGCGAAAGTGTAACTTTAAAGAATGTTATTATGTCTTTCAACGGGATGCAATTGCTGCTTTTAATTTTAGGTACTGAGTGCCTGCAGCGGCCAAATAGCTATGGTTGGTACCTCAGACAATTAATAATGCAGACATGGAGGGATGAGAGTACAGGGTATCCTGTTCTTGCTGTTCAACACTGTAAAAATCACCTGAAGCATGAAAAGGGAGCACAGCCTCCAACACACACATCCATGTTGACTTTTGGCTGCAGTGCCACAGAGCAGAGGTTCTTGCTTAAAAAGAAAAAGAATAAAAAGCCAAGAAGTGAGTGGGAATGACGCGCCACACAATACAAGATACAGCATGAAAGAAATGCACAGGAACAGTAGTGCAGAGCAGGAAAAGCGCACACAAAAAGTCTCTACAACATAGCATTAAATATCCACAACTCTCTCCTTGAATAATTAATAGGTGAGCCACGGCTGTGTACTGAAGTGCGCGTATGAGAAAGCATCCTGGCATCTTAGCAGACATGAGTAAGCATTTGCCAAGTCTGTAAACTGGAGTCCTCCTCATTTTGCCGGATATAGCGATGATGCAGAGAGGACCTCCTACTCACCAGCATGACTTCAAACAGTCTTGTCACTTCTGGCTGATAAGTGACACACAGCTGATAAGGGCACACACACACACACACACACACACGTGCATGAAAGTTAGATTATTTCCTCAAACCTTTGGAATGGAGTTTTTCAAGTGTCACACAGAAGGATTCACTAAGAAAATTGCACAAAGTCCATAAATCGGTCCTGTCTTAATGAGCAGTAAAGAATTCGTTCAGAAGTTACACTGCATACTTAAACGTGTAATCTAAATGTTGACTGTTCTGTGATGAAACACATCAATGCTGGTGTTAATACTGACATTTCTTAGCAAATTTATAAGAAATGTTGAAAATGACTCAACACACCATCTATTGTTTCAAATCAGCAGCAGGCCAATTTTAGAGTGAAGTGGACGGGACCTATTTACGTCATGAAATTGATATAAAAAAATGTCCTCTCTGGGAGACATAGGGTGATAAAATAATCCTTTGACATGCTGAAATCTAATGTTTTTAGTTAGCTATCAGCCCTTGGTTGCATATTGTGGAGCAGACTGTCCCTCTTATGGCCGTGGCTGTCAGACTACAACACGTTGCACTCTGTCTCTACGTCCCCTGACCAACACAATGTAGCCACAAGGCCACGCCTTCTACAGTTTACTTACTTCTTTATTTATTTATTTATTCTTTTTATTTATTTGGGATTTATGGGAGGGAGGGTTCTAGCAGGACTTGTGCAGTTATACTTTAATAACTCAAGCTCTAAATGTAGAGCGATGTTAAATAAATGAAGAGACATCGCTAACACCATATTTGAATAAGCCCTCTGTCAAACAAAGGCATAAACATAAACTCAAACACATTGTTCAGTACAGCACAGAGAAAGTGCAGTAAATGATCCCAGCTCAGTGTGTCATTTGTAGAATAGGGGGCCGATAGGCAATTAGTGAGTAAGTGTGTGACTGAGTGAGTGAGAAAATGACAGTTTCAGCCGAGCGACACCATATCTCTCTCTGGTAAGATGTTATATGTACCCGGCCTAATGAATGCAGCTGGTGGCGTTGGCAGCAAACTTCACTGATCTATTGTGCAGGTGAGCTTGCAGTGGAGCGCTCTAATGACACATGGCTTTTATTAGTGTCAACTGTGCACCTGTTGAGCGAACTCACGTTGAGCTTTCTCTGTCATAAACTTATTTTGACTTTTTTAGGTCATCAACATGTCAAAAAGTCTATAACCATTTCAGATATGACAACGTTTTTATAATCAAAATATCTGCAACTTCTCTTAAATTGCATTATTTTGGAGGAAAGAATGAATGTGAAGAATCTCCGTGCTGCCGAGATACAAACAGCATAGGGACACAAATGTTCCACATCTCAGGCTGTGGATTGTTGTATATTGAATAAAGCAGTTACAGGCTCAAGGCCATGCTATACCGTGTGGTACTGGTGTCCTGGAGTTCATAGGGTCACAGGGTGAAGGCCAGCAGCTGTATATCAGTAGTAGCACAATATAACTGTGTAATATTTCTGCTGTTGAGAGGGTTTTTGTGAGCTTGTAAAGCTGTGTTTATACTAAACAAACAGAAAGGAGTTAAATAAAACATGTTAAATCCCTTAAATATGGATAAAAAATGTCCCATCATGTCTTGGTCACGACAACTTAATGTTGTCTGTGCTCTGTGTCTACTTACATGCACAGTCGCACCCACTCTTGTCATGGTGAGAACTACACACCCAGTGTTGTATAATGTCTTCACTGGCTCTGGAGGAGTTTGGCAAGTCTGAGAAAATGATCTGCCCATGGAGACTTGGAGACTTTGTTAAAGAGAAGGCCTGCATTACAGGAAGTGTGAGGTTCAAACTCATTTACCAGGCAAGTGGGTGTAACAAAAGACTATCGAGATGTATTATGGGAACTGTAGGATCCAGTGTTTTTTGGTCTTCACTGTATTGATTTTCATTGTCTTTTGCAAGTCCCCAATTTTCATAAAGTACAATGACACATTGATGCCGTAGTCTTTTAAAATGAAAAGTATGCGTAATAAATATCCCTTCCAAGGCGTGAAATGATTGTTTCATTGTGCACAAGCTGTCCCTGTGACTGTCTTACATAAATGGCAGATCAGAAGCTCACAGATTCATATCAAAGCGTGATTCATTTTTATTCATTCATTCACTCACCCACAGTAAGCCTATCTGTCCACTAGTGGCCATTAGAAGGTGTGGAAAGTGGCTTCCGCTGACACACTGAACCTGGATCAGTCCCTCTCCTTCCCTGCAGCACTGCTGAAGGGAGGATGCTGCGTCCTTGTTTCCACTCTCACATTGATTAAGTGACCTTGATACAGTGATCAGCAGTGTGTGACAGTATGACAGCGAAAGATGAGTCTTACATGCATTTCAGGGCTGCATAAACTTTCATTACAAACATTTAATTAAACAGGACAGTAACCTGGGACGTGATGTGTTTTCGACAAAAGGCCTTTTTGTGTATTAATTCTAATGCTGCAGCCCTACAAATATAAAAAAAATGAATTCACACACACATTTTTAACCCTTGCTTCCCTCTCGTACCATTGTACCACTGTTGACCCTGTTGCATGAAATGCATTTAATCGCATCCACTCAACGCGACAACACAGAGGGTGGCATTTAAGGCAGCCTCGGCCATTTGCATCCTTCTCCTCATCATTATAAAAAACAGGAACCGACACACACATATGCACATACACACTCTAATTTACCTTTCCCTTTCCTGAACTTTGTTTGTTGTTTACATTACATTTTTCTTCTCTTTTTACTTCATGGGCACAGCAAAAAGAAATAAAGAGGTGACTTTGTTTGAGAAACCAAACTGTGGCTAAGGATCAGGCTGCTTTTTGTCCTTAGTCTCATTGAGAGTCTTTTGCTATTCATCGGGGCGAAGCAGCCAGCGAGGGAGGCAGTCTTATGCAGATCACATTGAAGGGCTTCATTACCTAGAAGCCAGCTACTTTTTGTTCTCCCTCAAGGGAAGAGTGAGAGAGAGCATTAGCTTAGCAAAAGAGAGCGATGGCGAGCAAAAAGGCAGGGAGGGAGGAATACAGAGAAGGGGAAAAGAGTGTGTGTGTGCGTGAGAGAGGGAGTGAGTTACAAAGAGAGTGCGTCTCTGCGGGCTATACAGGGGAGCAGGGACAAATTACACTTGAACATGATGCCACTGCATCTTTACTACTGCACGGTGGCTTTATGCGTACACAGAGAAGGTACAGTATATGTTTTTAGTGCACATGTGATCTGCACGCATGCATGAGATACACATGCATTTGCGTGTAGAGTGCATGCACGTATGCCTGCCTGCATGCTCTAGGAAAGGAAAATGCCCCAAGGAGGCTCGGAAGGGCTTATATTACTGCATCTGGACCAGTGACTGATGATGTTACATACATAATTCAGAGGTACATTGGATAATAAATAACATCAGTAATACACATTTGTATGCGATATTGAGCAGCTGTGACTGTACGTGCGTGTATGTTTTGTTGTGTTGTTTTGTTTTTTTTTACTCCTGAACATGTGTTAGCTAGGGGATATCTGACTTGCCCTTCTTTTCCTTATGGAAGCTATATGTAATGGCTATGCGTGAAACAAAGAAATGCTGAATTAACAATGACCATCAGATGCTGGGTGTAGCTACAGGCAAGAGCAGTGAAGAGGCATGGATAAAATGTGTTACTGGGATATTGACAGGTGACAAGTATCACAGATATGAATAAAAATCAAGCCTCGGAACAAACCCACACACACAGGAACATGGACATACACACGGATGTACAAGTGCAGATGCTGTTGCCAAATGAGGTGAGATAGATAGGAGTAGCAGGTTATTTACAGAGAAACTCCAGCTTGTCAGTTAAATCCTTTCTGCCTCGGAGGCCTGTCCTATCCCCATTTAGCACGGCCACGGAAAAGGGCAGGCTGGCATGCACGCTGCCTGGCAGTTAGACAGGCCTAAGAGAGTCAGAGCCTTGGCCAGGTTCACTGCTCTGACCCCCTCTCACCCGAGCTCAGCCTGTGAGCCACCCACCACCATCACAACAGCCCCGGTCTGCCGCGTCTCTGCCCAGCCCAGGAGCCTGCTCGTCAGATGTGCCCCGGCCCAGCACTGGCCCAGCTCTGGCCCAGCTGCCCACTATGTTAAAGGGCCAGGGGCCCCCTGCCACTCAGTCCATCTGCCAAGCTCCAGACCAGAGTCTAGGATCAGAGAAGAGAGAGGCACAAACACCAGACACCCTCGCTTTTAGCTCTCTGCTCAAAGCTCAACAGAGAAATGCCAGATAAAAAGATGCACTATAAATGTGCTTCTTTTACTTATGTGGGTTGCTGTGGCCCTGAAATGCTGCTAGGGTTTATTCAAGTTAAACTGCATTTAACGCACTCAGACTTAAACCTTTCAAGAGAAAGATATGTTCAAGATTTACTGCAAGATCAGCAAAGTACAATATTATTTTTAGGTATGTCAAGGAAGGGAATTTTTATAGAACATCTGGCCCAAGTGGAGCATGAAATGCTCTCAAAATAGCTCAGCTTTTCCTGTATTGATCTGAAAGATGTCAATGTGTAGAGAAATAAGTGAAGAGCAATATGAATCAGAGATAGATAGATAGATAGATAGATAGATAGATAGATAGATAGATAGATAGATAGATAGATAGATAGATAGATAGATAGATAGATAGATAGATAGATAGATAGATCCTTCATGCAGCATTATGTGTCAGTGTACCACCTATAAAACTGTGTGGGCATTAAATGGTCTATGATCACAGTGAGCTTTCTGCTGTATGTTGGAAGTATGAGACTATCAGCTCTGATAAGGGTCTGCATCTTTCTCATTTCCATACGTCTCCCCTTGATCAAGTCTGCTCATTTATCGTCCAAATCTGTGATGACAAGCCTTTACTTATTTTCCCAGCTGCCGGCGGTGATGAGAGCATAATCAGAAACATCATTAAGGCCCTACATAGACGGCTGTGCCTGTTAGTCCTGTTACCCACACCCATAATAACTCTGAAAATGCAAATCAACTCCAGGTAATCTATTAATGTCACTTCAATTTTATGTCTGCGCTCCAATTTAGCAGATCTTGACACATTTGGCGAGGATCCCTGCTTCCGTACAGGTATTCATTTTGCTGGGGTTTCAGAGAGCATGGCCCGTGCGAAGAGGAGACGGGCCATCTGTCTATGCGCCCGTTTATTAATCGTCCTGATAATGAAGCACACTCACAGCCTAACACTCCTGGGGCATCTCTCGCATGAGTTCCATCCAGCAAAACAACTTTCAGCAAGTTTGTTTCGCTGTGTAGCAATTATTGTCATTCGCACCCCCCTTAGTGCACGGAGGATGGTCTAGCGACCTCCTCCTAATTACCTGGAAGCGTCACTTCAAGCAGACTTTGTAATTTCCAACTACATCACAACCCCCTTGTTAGCTGCAGAAGGGTAGCAGAGCCTCATAATTCCAACATATGGTCGACAGACATACAGGAGAATTTGTCAGCTTGTACTGGCCTTAAAGTTGAAGACCCCATTAACAGGAAAACAGGATCTACTAATCCTGTGAGATCTGTGAAATCCGTGCAAATAAATTACAATTCTAATCATGGCCAGGCATTCATAAATAAGCAACAAACTCACTTTTAATTGAAGTGACAGTGAAACATAATTATTCTAAGAATACAGGCACGATTTGGAGAGGGAGAGCAAATATTAATTTGATTAAATGAATTGATAAGGGTTTGAATTTGTGTCCTTCAATTAAAATAAAAGATCACACAGCCCTTTACTTGCCTGAAGATCAGAAGCAAATGAAATGACACAACTCATGAATTTATAAAACACATAAAACAAAATCGAATAGATTATCCCCAAAAAAAAATACAGCATGTGGTTAAAGCTACATAGTACATTCAACAGGGATAAACCCCACGATGCTATATAACCCTGCCTCGCAACGATTACATTGAAATACTACAAAATTTGCAGCAGCAAACACATTATGTAAACGCTAGTGTAGCTAATGTGTCGGAATCACATAATCGCAATGTTACAACTGAAAATAACATGGATGAACAGTATTGACAAGTAATCTACATGTGCATTTTAATGTCCTTCATACATTCCCATTGTGTTGTGTCGGACTTGCAGCATTTCTGTATTTGCTTGTGTTTTCTGTACTTGCAGCACATTCCTTTATGTCGTGTAGTTTGTTTATAGCCTAATGTTAGCTTTTGATTAGTTGATTGCATTTGCTCTTCAAAAATCAAATGGTGAAGATTTTCACTTGCCACAAAGCTTATTTTCTGCAGTTATCCAAAATCCATTGGAAAAATCCCATTGGCCTCTTGCCTAGGGAACCACGGCAATGCTAACGTCCGGGTTGGCCAACGTCATCCCTGCAGCACTCTACTGTGCATATAGACTAAAACAGAAATAGAAGAAGAGTAAAAATTGAAAATGTTTCTAGATTGAGAGATAATGTTGCTCTGTGTCTTCATAAAGCAATGTATTGTTTTAGTTTGTTCTACCGGCCCCATAAGAGTGGCCAAAAAAGAATATGTTATCCCTAGTTACTAAAAATGTTATATTTTAGAGATGCATTTATTCCCATTCAAGCACAGCTGTCACAAAATCTTTACTGACAACACACTAATCCTGGCTCCTTACACTGATGAGATCAAACTCTAGTCCTACTGAGACTGGCTGTCTCTCCTCCAGTGCAGCCATCACCTTCGCTCTCCACTTCCTCTCATTGTTGCACTGTACCCTGAGAGACGATCCGCTAAACAATTAAAATGGTAGTCACCTCCATTCTCAGCCGTTCGGGAAAATGAAAGTCACAGAAAAGTCACAGAAAGCCACACATCTTATCCAACTGGCCCTTTTAAAGGAAGAACAAAAGGTCTTCCTCCTTCATTTCCCATTAACCTCTATGCTCCTCCGTACACAAGAAACATGGCGACCTCAGTGGCCCATGTCACATATCTCATCCGGCTGTGGGGACCGCTTCCTATGGGGGATGGTGACATTCAATGAGGGGGTTTTTCTATCTAGCCGTAGTCCTTGGCAGATAAAAGGTGGGTGTTGATATATATCCCTGGTCTCACTGATACGCCGTGGATACACTCTTGATAAGCGAGGAGCCTGTAAGACATTGATGAAGTCTGGAGTGGAACTGACAAGCTCTGTAAGAGGATAACATCGTCAAGAGAACTAGCCCGTTATGGTCTGGATTAGATTTTTGATTATTCGATGCAGGTGGCTTCTCGCTAGGCAGAAATACATCAGCACACTCAGCATTGTCTGAACTCAATACCAGACATAATGCGGCATCTCTTAACCTGTGCCATAATTACATTTGAATGCTTCCTAGTTTTATGTCACGGTGAGGATTTGCACATGCGTTTTTTTCCTACTCCCTATCCTGTGGACTTTATAAGTTATCCAGTGCTCAGCACACTTCTAGTAATCCACTGAGTCCTGCACAAATTCTCATTTCAGCATGATAAAGATGAAACACCACTGAAAAGAAACCAGTGATTTATGAATATGAGGCGAGAGAGATGAATGACTTATTGTTTGTTTGTCCGGAGCGTCTGATTCTTCTTATAATGCCGCAGCACATGAAAACTTAACAAGAGGAAAACTAGTCGCTGAGAGAAAAGCCTTTCAAGAAAACAACTAAGCATTCGTGAATGTTTAATTAATCAGTAGTGACAAAAGGGAACAACAATCAACAAAGAGACGCCGATTTCCATTTCTTATGCATTATTCCCACTGGCAATTCACAGAGTGCTGTCAACTACCACTTTGCTTTCTACCCCATCACTATGGCTCTCCCTGCACTGTGCTGACAAAACCCTCGGAGAGCTACAGTACATTTCAACTGAGATCCAAAACAATGAGCAGCAGGGATCAAGTAACAGAGTTCAGACAACAAGAGTTCACTGTTATTCTGTGTTTACATGGATTCTTTTGCATTGTGTTTTGTTCCTTTTTGTGCTCGCCGCCGCTGCAGGAGCAGCTAATAAGACTCAGCTGCTATGATCATGAGACGCTGAAGCTAAATCACAGTTACCTCAAAGAACTGACGCAAGGGCTTCAACCTACAGATGGGATTTCCCAAACAGATTCCATTACATACCTAACACCATCTGCCCTAGCATGTTATGTCAGCTTCGTGACAGGTAACAAGAGGAAGCTCGATGAGGAAACACAATAACAAGAGCATACCGCCCAACAACAGACCTCAGCACCCCTCGCTGAACTCCTCCAATGTCAAAACGGCATAAAGACACTCTGATCTCTTTTCTGCTACTGATGGAAACAGTTTCTACAAGACTCCTACTGCTCTGGGGTCAGTGGTGAGGCTCCCCTGAAGAAAAAAAAACAGTGTGCTGATCCACTTAAAGGCTTCTGCCAATCCCAGATGAGCAATACATTTGAATTATGTGATCATCACGCAGCGGTCATTTAAATGCATGAATGCAATAAGAATGTGAATATATGAATATATTACCATACAGTCAAATAGAAAGTGTTTGCAGTAGTTTCTGTACCAGTTTGTGGAGGGATTGAAGAATGGTAGCTTGTGGCAGTTAGCATCAGTCACTGTTGTCAAGCTTAGTGACAGTGTGGTGCTAACCGTTTCTGTTTCCTGCTTTTATTTGGCTTCCTCTATGACTACACTGCAGAACTAGACAAAACGTCTGAATCTTGAATTAAAAACCATCCATGGACAGATATTCATAGAGTATGTTAAGCTTTCCGTGTAAAAAAAAAAATCAAATGACCAATTCTAAATGCCTCTGGTACAAAATAACATAGTCCACAGTGGTTTCTGCTCCTAGTCTCTTTCCCACAGTCTTTAAAATATTACATTCTGAGCATTCATTCATTCATGTTTCCGTAAATATTTGATTGTAGTGATCATCAGCTTATAACACATAGCTCACTGCACACATATTGCTGACATAAAATACATATTCCCAAATGCTCCACATCAGAAGAAAGCATGGCCCTTGACCTGAACAAAGTGGAGAATAGCATTTCTTTATGTTTGCCAGAAGGGCAAGTGTTGTATACATGTGCTGATGTTGCTGTAGCACGTCTGAAATGTGCTAATCGTGCTTTTTCAGCTTCTGTAGAATTCAAGTTGTGTGTGAAAGACTTTTTATTACGCCTTTTCCAGCTTCCCTGATGTGGTGAGTTGTTTCATTTTACAACACGAGATACTTCTGCTCATGTTTTACATTTTGTTCCTCTGCCTTCTTTTCGAGTGGGTTGTTTTGTAGAAGATATAACATTAGCATAGTGCAGCCTTGCCGAGTGTGTGTTGACACGGACACCAGTTTGTTCAGTTGCAGCACTGAGCTCTGGGTGAAGTTCTGGTGATCTGATTTATCATTCTTGTATTTTCATTTGTCAATATTAGTCATAGGAAGTAAGCATGTAAATAGGCACACTCATTTCCTCCTCATTATTTTTAGGCAATAGCCCATTAAAGATCAGCTGTCTTGGAAATTGCTGTCTGCGGCAGCGAGCAGAAGAAGAAGTCTGTCGATTGTGACTCACCAACAGCAGACATTTCTGGAACAGAGGCTCGGTACGGGCCTTCAATGAACTGCGGTGGATTGTCGTTAATGTCCTGGATTTTGATGATGAACTCGGATGGCGGCTCCAAGGGCTCGTCTGTGTCGGCATTAATGACCTGGGCTGTCAGTGTGTACTCGGCCTTCTCCTCACGGTCCAGCCTCTTCATGGCGTGGATGTCGCCCGTTAATGCATTGATAGCGAAGATGGTGCCTGCCCCCTCACCTGCTAGGACGTACTTGATGTTCCTGCTGCCGACATCCAAGTCTGTGTGTAGCTGCAATCAAAAGGAAAAGAAAAATAATAGATACACTTAAAAGGTGCAGGAGAGTCCTCAGTTTGATCCCACTGTGTAAACAGAGACAGCCTCGGCTTTAATGAATGCAAGTTGATAGGTTCAGCAGATTTTAGACGTTCTCACCGTGTAAATGCAGATAAGAGTACAGTATAACTGCAATGTGTTGTTTTTTGCATGCTGTGCTTTGTGGCAAGGAGTGTAGCCGGGATACTAAACGTGGCTCAACATAGCCTACACAATGCTAAATGAAGCCCGCTGGGGACAATAACTTTATAAGTAGCACAGGAAATGGACCTTAGCCTACATTGTTTCTCGTTATACGTCGAAAATGCATCATACAAGCACACGTTGCGGGGATATTGCTCCCTACAGTCTGAAATTCACAGAACGAAGAAGTGCTTTGAATGTGCATTCCATAACAGCAGGCAAGAACAGAAAAGTATCAGAATCCATAAAAAATTAAAGAGGAAACTCTGCACATGATGATTCATGCTCACAAATAACTAGCCTAAAGTTACTGGATGATACTGCATGTTCCTCATTATTTTTGTAATTACAGTTCCATTAGTTCACTAAAGCTGCATTATGTGCTAGGCTGAGTGGTTGGCTCCCACTCGCCACATGGACTGAGTATAACTAATGAGCCTGACAATGCTACATAAGTCTGTTGAAACATCTGTGGACATAAGTACACATAAGTTCTGCTGTTTCAAGTTTAAAAGGTAAATTGGAAGGGCAGGAGATACAACAGTGCGGAAAGAAGAGGTCAGGGAAAAGACAAACACCAGGGCTTTGCTTTTATTCACATAAACAGAAAGAGCACTTCTTTTACTTTAAGTCACCTTTCATACAAGCCTCTTGATCCTCAAGGTGAGTGACTTTCAGAGGGGGATGAGAGAGGCGCTGCAGGACATTTACAAATCCAACAATGTTCAGTGTCGCTGTGACACGGCTGGCAGCCCTCTTCTTTTCAGTTTGTATTTTTGTTAATATACATGCCTCTAAAAAACACACACACACACACACAAGCATGCATTAAAACATCTGTATTCAGCAGCTTTAATTTAATTTCCTGCCACAGTGTTTCAACAGAGATCCCCTGTGGGAGCATGGTTAGGGTGCAGAGTAGCCAGGTAAAAACTGTCTGAGAAAATCCCGACCTCTAAACCCCCCACAATGTTTTTATAAGCCGGCTTTTATGCATATACTGTCTCAGAGGTGTTGTTTGCAGACACTGACAAAGCACACTCACTTAAATTGTCACACCTTGCACTTTTGTTTTCCTAATTGTGCCATCATTTCATATGAATGATGTAGCTCATTAACACAAATGCCTCGCAACATCCTGCACACTGAGAAACTCTTTAAATGAGCTCAAATTAATGATCGTCTGTCATTGTTTTTTTTATCCTATGTGTGACTTCTTGTGTGTAGTGGTATGCCTGCAGCTCAACATGTGTGACCGCATGTGTCTGTGTGTCCCTCTTAGGGGTACAAATGGATTGTTTTAGCTTTGATATTGGTTTTGGTTGTGCGATATATCATACATATATATTTTTAACACATTAACACATCAGCAATTGTATCCAGGTGTGCTTGGCACTGACACTCCACTTCTTCACTTGGCACTAATACTGCTAGGTGAGGTCACCTATATATATATATATGCACAATAATGTAGAATAGGTATAAATATGTTCATTCCAGACCTGTTTCCAAGTTCAAAACAAACTGTCAGGCTCATTCTCCATCTCTTTCCCCTCATTTCCTGTCATCTCTCTACTTTCAATTATCAAATTAAGGCATTAAAACACCCTCCCAATTTATTTGAAAAATAAATGTATTGTAAACTTAAAGTTCACCTGGAGCTCTCGACTGTAAGCTCAAAAAAGGCTAGAAATTGTCACATTGGAATTAGAATATTTCCCAGATAAAATGTGCTGGTTTATTAGTAGTGATTTAAATATTCATTTGTTTGCATGAAAACCAGGCAGGGTCTCAGTAAGACTGCTTTGTCCTTTATTAATCAGTCAATCAATCAATCAAACTTGTATTGCATCCTTAATACAGGGTAGTGCAATTTAAAATGATTTACAGGTGATTGACAAGCTGATGACAACATTTAAATATAATTGAAGACTAATGCACACTCACTAAAACGGAGTAATAAAAGTGAAGTAATAAATCCAATAAAATAGATCATAGACTACGAGAAATACTAATTAAAGAAGTAAGTAACATAGTTTGATATCAACACGTTCAGCTGCTCTCAGATCCTCGGGGCAGGCCGTTCCACTGCTCACCAGAACTTTTTGCCCTGAATCTGGGTGCAACTATAAGATTTGCACCAGACAAATTGAGGGGTTCTTTCTGGTTCATATACATTGCAAGTTTCTCAGACAAACAACAGACTGTGTAGTGCTTTATAAAGTAATATCACAGCTCTTGATATCCACACACCATGGTTTGGATCATTTAGAGGCAGTGCCTTGAACAACTGTAAAACAAAGCGAGAGGGTCATGTTCCAGTCAAGCACTGCACAACAACATTTTTTAGGGGATTGATTTCTCCTCCTGTGGACAGTTGTAACATTTGAATTAGCATTGTATAGCTGTTCAGATAGCACAAGCCCTGGTGCATTCCTGCTGACAAGTTAACAACAATTACAGGTGGGAAAATAAATCCTCTACTTCACATAAATGGCACACTGTGTGCTTTCTCTCGAAAAAAAAAAAAGTAATGCAAGCAATCATCACTTTGCTGGAAACTGTCAAGTTAACTCTTCATTTGAGCCGAGCTGGCGCTGTCTCCTCTAAATGCCCCGGTCGCCCACATCTTAGACAGCCTTTGCACTGGAGTGCACAAATGGTCATCAAAGAGTACAATTACTGAAGGGTGGTTGGGGTGGTTGGGGGGGTTCTGTCACAGGTCCCTGTCATTAACTGAGTTGCCTGGGCAACTAAAACAGCACCAACAATCAGTGACATTGACTGTGGCATTCAGGAAACAAGCAGATAATGGATAAAAACATACTGCAGTCATAATGATTATGTGCTACGATGCAGACTGGAGTCTCGAAACACCTATGCAGTATTCTGAGAACCGGGTGAAGGTTGTTTGGACACACAGATGATCTCCCTGCCTATGTTTATGTTGTTAGTCACCCATTTTCCCCGGCTATAAAGTCTAAGAAAAGCTTTCCATTGCTTGAATAATACTGAAATGTTCTACAGCAATCATGTGTAGTTTCAATTGACTGTAAATAAAGTAAGCAGTGTGACTGCATTGTTGTGATGAATGCAAACAAAATCTATCATAAAGGAGAAATAATTCCATCAGTGAGTGTGGCGTGTGTGTACGGACCCGGAAAGTCATTATCACTCTTTCCTTAGCCGCTGTACTCTGCCTGTTGAAAAAGACAGACATCCATATATTCGGAGGCTGCAGTTCAAAATGATAAAGAAAAAGTTGGTTGACTGAAGAAATTATCCTGTGGCAGTGCTCCCTGCTTCGTGCCAGTACTTTTGTGCACGTCCATGCCCGCACACACACACACACACACACGTGCACACCTCCATTTGCCAACCGCAACTCTCAATCAGGGACTGCATGGGACTGCTTATCCTGTCAGCGGAGGAGGAAATATGTCAGTCCCTGCTGAAGATGAGCTTTTTACGGCAATCACTTGAACAATCACTGTGTCCTAATGAGGAAGATTCTACAGATTCTACTCCCACGCCCAAACCCCCGCCTCTGCCTTGTGCCTGGGTTCCACATACTTAAGTGTAGTCCTACAGAGGGAACTAATGATTTTGCTCCTTGTCAGGGCACCAAATGGTAGATAGGACATGTGCTCCTCCTCTCGATGTACCAGTAGGACTGGAGAAGGAGAGGGAGCCTGGAGCGAGGAGCGAGAGGGAGGAGATGCTGTCACTGTGATGCAGCTTGTCAACCACTTTCTGTTAGAACAGACTGCACACAGCACGTCAGACCGCCATCTGCAAATTCTACCTCAGTTAGTCCTTGGTAAGGGTCAGAGATCACTTCTTTTGCCGAATATTATCTGAGAAAACACTGTCACACACATATAAAGTATGTATACTATTTATCAGCTGTGGAAGAAGTACTCAGATCCAGAACAGGGTACCACTACATTAGCAATGTAAATATACTCCTTCATTCAAAATTCTACTTCATGTAATATATGACAGTCAAAGATGTACAGATGTACCTGATTACATTGTACCTTGTTTACAGTACTTTACATATACAGTTCAGCTATACACATTTGTCTAATTGTGTTTAAATTTCATCTCATATATATCATTTTTTTATGTAAAATCTTTATCTGAAAAGTAACTATAGCTGTCAGATAAATGAGGTGGAGTAAAAAGTACGTCTGAATGGAAATATTCATGTGAAGTACTATATGTCAAATGTGTACTTAATTACAATACCACCACTGTTACATATAATCATACACACAAGGACACATATATACACACATGTGCGTACCTTTTAATCTTTTAATTTCATTACTACCTGACACTAAAGCATAATGAATTGAACTGAAATTGTAGCATTCAATGTAATTTAACGAAGCAAATGAGATCGAGCAGAATGAAAATGTGCTGTATAATGAATGCATCATTGTGTTGACTCTAAATGTCATGTTTGGTGCGATCCTGATGTGGTGAAGGCGGCAGGCTTGTTTATCCAAAGCTGTGTAACCAGATAAGGTGATCATACCGGAGGGTAAAGGGGTGAAGAGGGATGCGTTGCACATTAAATATGTAGTTGATTGCATGTTATGTAAAATGTATGGGAAGCCAAAGGCCATGCACTGTGTGGACTAGTTTACATAGCACCTTTGGTAACAGCCAGATGTTATCCTTTCTCTCTTCAGCTCAGTTGTTATGGCCCAGTTCTCCTCATCTGGTCAATGTGACCCAGACTCACAGAATGAATCCAGAGAAGTCATTCAAGAGGGCTTCATACGGCAATGAGCGATCAACAGGGGGTAATTCATTGCCAAAACTGGTAAAATTAGCGCTACCATTTTTTTTCTCCCATCTGTACAGCCTTAGGCAACTGTAGCCTAAATAGTTACTCCAGATAGATTCTGCTCAAACATGTCTGGAAATGAATTGTAGCTTCCTCCCATTTGTTGGATTTCGACTCTGTTAATTACACCTACATGAATAATCTGTAATTCTAAATATTGCAATAACATTTTGAATGTACGGAACAGATGGCGCAATGCATGATATATGATACACTTAGCTATTCTTGGGAACATTTTCCCTCCAGTCTGTCTCATGGCACGTAGCATTTTATCAAATTGGACAGAAAAGTTCCCTTCTGGTGTGAACCACAACAGACTTTACTGGAGGAAATCATAGGGTGAACATCCGCGGTTGTGGAACATTGGAAATGAAAAGTTTCATTCAGAATATTGTGGCTGCTTAATTTTTCAACACAACACAAATGAGGCCAAATTTAAAGGTGTTATAGATTAAATCACTATGAGATGCATTCATTTTTACCCATGTTGTAAACAAATATATATGTTCTCATAAATTAGAATGTTCCCTTGCATTGTCCGCAAAAGAATTAAATCCATGGGGTTTTGAGGCCATCTGTTGCAAAAGAACAATAATCAATATTGCTCTGTCAAACACAGTATTCTTAGAGGCCAAAAGGAGTAAAAACTGCCTTGCATGGTTTCCCATTCATTTATTATCACTGCAGACACTCGTCCTTTATTGAGACAATGGGAAAAAGATGGTGTCATGACCCACATATAAGCAAAGGTGACAGTTTGTAATTGATGTC
Source organism: Nannoperca australis (assembly GCA_036023655.1). Lineage (NCBI taxonomy): Eukaryota > Metazoa > Chordata > Actinopteri > Centrarchiformes > Percichthyidae > Nannoperca > Nannoperca australis. The sequence continues at coordinate 19,707 of JAVQJD010092212.1, forward strand.
GGCTCCACTCAGAAAAGGTACAGTAATTACAATCAGTACAGAGACTCCCAGCGCAATACTTTATTCTCACAACCTTTTTTTCTTTTTCTTTTATCGGACAGAGAACTAAATCATTGGCAAGCATTCGCCTTTCGTCTTTCATTCTGTTTTATTTTCCTCTTTGACAATCACGAATTAATGAGACAAACAAAAAAAGAACATTTACTGGATCTGTGTGCAATCTGCACCGAGGTCAATCAGGGCTAATGTGTTCTGTGTCCATCCCTGCACTTTGAGCAATGGCACGTGTGTTGCATTCACTGCCACCGGCGCATTATTGCTTTTGGAGAATAAGTCAAAGTCAAAGCGGCTACCTTTAGTACATGAGGGCAACACAATTAGATTTAGCCACCCATGAAAAGCCTTTTGTTTTCGAGTGTAGATGCATGGGAGGATGCATTTTAATCATAGGAGGGTACAGTGTCACCACGAGAGAGAATGAGAAATAAGAAAGTAAAAACAACTGTGCATAATGCATCCGGGCTGTGGGCTACACCAGCTCTAACTTTAAGAATGACCTACTGCATACAAACAATCTTCAGTATAGATTTTTTTCCACCTGCTCATTCCATGCCGTTGTCACAGCAAGACAGCATTAAACAATCAGTCTGTTCATTGGTGTCTCACACCAACCCTCAACTCTTAAAAACAAAGGTAAATAAAAAATAAAAAAACAAGTGTATAAAGAATTTGTCCAATTCACGGCAGCTCCACATGTGTTCTGTGAAGAGCTCAACAGCCTGAATTAAGCCTGCGAGAAAAACCTGTTATTTGAACAAAACAAACAACTAAAAAAAAAGAAAAAAGAAAAGAAATGTTCTAAACAATAAACAGACAGAGCCGTGAAAAAGTGTAAATGAGCGTGGCTACGGGGGCTGCGGCGCACATGCTGAGTGTTAAATAGAGGGAGATTTTTTTGCATTAACCTCCACTACTGTCATTACCCTACCTGTGGGCCCAAAACTCATCGGTATACACAGCATGCCGAAGGTGGGTTAGTGTGGAGGGGTGCAAAGCAAAACAAGCTTAATCAAGGAGCACAACAGTTTTCTCTTTCTTCTGTGCGGCTGACCTAATCAAATCAAGGAATGAGATTGATTTCACGAGGTGCAGATGGATCCCGTAGCAAGTGTAATTCAATGTGCCGGCTCTCCACTATGATGTGTGTTTTCTCGGTCCAGATGGTGCTGCTCGGGTTTGTAATTCATATTTCAACATTTTACTCACCCCCCCTCCTCCCCGTCCCTTCCTCCCGCCCTCTTTCTTCTTTTTTTTCTTCCTCTTTTTTTTCCCTTTTGCTCATAATTTAACCACAGAGTAAAATGAGTGTTGATGTGGAGACGTATCACAATCTCATCTGTCAAACATGTGATCCTGTGATGTTGGTAAATGTCAGAAACAACACACATGCCAACTGGTGAGTTTCATGGTGGAGTTGCTGTAGCTTATGTTAAGGAAAGTACAGCAGCCACAGCCAGTATAGACAGAACATGTATACTACACTGAAGGTAGGGTAGTCTGACTTTTTGGGGGGACTGTATTATTTATCAGTGTGTACATTGGTGGTGCAACTCCATTAGAATATTAAGATTTAAATGGGGGTACATGGTTAAACAAGTTGGACAAATCTAACACTGTCATATTATTATGGGCTCACAGAAAGCATTAACCCTTGTGTGTTTACAAAGTAAAACATAAAGTCCCTGTTATTTATTTCTCTTCTGTACAGTTCCTAAAAGCAGCAATACCACATTATAAAAGTAAAAGCCCCTCATTTTAAATTGTTCCTAAATAAAAGCAGACATATATGATCAACAAAATGTTATTAAAGTATCAAAAGTAAAAGCACTCATCACACAGGATTATCAAATATCA
>JAVQJD010092231.1:0-12774 GCA_036023655.1 Nannoperca australis
GGCATGTTGCCAAGCTGTCACTCACATCACAACTGGCCAATAGAAACGTCTTTCAGTGTAGGTCCCGCCCACGGCATAAAGCGGAACCGGAAGCACAACTTTTAGATTCGCAAGCAAAACTTTTAGATTCGCAAGCAAAGCTTTAGGGTTTGAAAGCAAAACTTTTAGATTCGCAAGCAAAACTTTTAGATTTGCAAGCAAAATTTTAGGGTTTGAAAGCAAAAGTTTTGAGTTTGAAAGCAAAAGTGTGGAAAGTTTCTCTCTCAAACCACTTTTTTTGACTGTTTTATAAAGAAACAAAATTATCTCCATATTCATGTGGCTCACACAGTTTAAATCAAACATACTGCAAGCAATATGTTAAAGCAGAGCAATACCAGTGGTGAAGCATAGTCAGACCTTTTTTTAAGGAAGGCATTAAGCATATGGGGACTTCTTAAAGACTTCTTTTTCTGGCTAATAACCCTGCTTGTGCTGCAGGCTCTGTCCCTACTTTTTACAGGATAGTCACAGTGCAACATGATCACAGTTCAATGAGGTCAGGTGACACGAACAACACCCGACCTGACCACACTCAACTGTGATGTCGGGAGGAGTTGACAGCGGCTTTATAACAGCCCTCACCACTCAGCTCTGCATCCATCAATCTTGAGCAACTATGGAACAGCATGGTGATGATATTACAGTGCTCCCCCTATGCCATGGCATATTATAATGGACTTACAGGGTGTTACCAATCACTGCAACCGTGTCACGCCACAATATTTGCATTGACAACACACTCATCACGGTAGCCTGCACAACCAGCTCTGTATTAGAGGCTGAATTCTGTAGAACGCTGAGTGGCCAGGAACAAGCCTTGGGTGTGGATGAGAGTTTGGGCAGAATCTGTCTTTGACAGCTGTTTCAGCTTCCGGTAATAGTAGGAAATTGGCATTATTTTACAATTTGAAAAATAAAGGCTAGTACTGAAGTCTATGCATTCATTGGTCCGTTTAATAAAGTCAAAACCATTGCCAGTGGTTATTAGAGCATCCCAGGTTAAAGGTTTTGTAATAGCCAATGTTAACTAAAGAAAAAGGAAGGGGGTGAGATTGGTACAGGAATGAATAACCAGCAGGAATAGAAAAACACAGCAGGGGACAAAACATCACCATAAACTTAACTACTGACAAAAATACTTTGAATCAGCAGAAACACAATCATGGTCCCAAAATATTAAATAAAGGATAACCAAACACAGATGACTGCTGGGAGAGATACATCCCAGATAGCTGAATTAAATCAAGGAATAGATATGAAGTAAAGAAATATGCAGGTGGATGAATGGTCCAGATGGACAAAAAAGAAGCAAACAATCAAAGAGATCAAACGAAGAATGTGAGGCAGGAACAGACAGAAAGATTGGACAAAAGAGATAAATGACACGGGAAATGGAAAACTGGCACCTATCTTAATATCTACGTCTAATTCCCATAAATCCTGTAAATCCACACCCTCAGCCTCCTAATCCCTACTGTAATACCCTGATACCCACTCCACATAACAAACACTGGTATTTGTACATAACCTGGCTATCAAATTCACAGAATTAAATAGTGAAAAGAAAATGGAGAAAGCTATGAGCAGAAGTGTTTAATTGCACAGTTATGCCTTAAAAGCTCACTATGTAGCGTCAGGTGCCGGGGGGCAACCTGATGAAATATATATATATTTTTTTTATTTATTTTTTTTTTTTTTTACTTCATTCAGATAAGATACATCAGAATACGCAAGGTACTACTTTTGTGTTAGGTACTCGGATGAGGTGAGGGTTATTGGAGTAGCATGGGAGTGAACACAGTGAAGTGTTGCGAGTGTCGTGGGTGCTAACAAAACCTCACTAATACTAAATAATATTATATACAAACACAGACCCTCAGAGCATACAGGTGCCAAACAAAAACAAGAAGCTCACTCTTATGAAGATTTTTCATTTAATTGAGTTGGAATACAATGCATAAACATATAATGCTGTACAGTGTGATAAAATAAAATAAAACAAGCTTGTGCAAAAAGAAAAGGTGCAACATAGCATAAGAAACCATACAAAAGAGAAGTGATACAATATGATAAGTGTGTGATGACATACAATACCAGGAACGACTGGGCATGGAATATCAATCATTTTGAATGTTGACCAAATTTTGATGAGAGTTTCTAAAGCTGTGTGAAAGTTGGCCCCATTGCACAGATGCTTTGAATTAAAATAATTTTGTTAATGTGCTTCTGTATTTCAGGCAGGCATAATTATTAACTGTTTATCTGTTTGTGTTAAGAAAAAAGGTTTATACTGAGCAAAAAACATGGGGGAAATGAAAAATGATCTCTTTTGCTTGATTGCCTGTGTACAGCTACCTTTACTGTTGACCTGTGGAGAGTGCTGTCCACGATCTACCACCACAGCAAATTGTGTCTCCAGCTGCTTCTTTTCACCTGCCAATTATTTCTCCAATGTGTAATTTCAGTGAATCACGCATGGGAGACTCACATTACCCACCTGGCTTCTACAATGAAATGTCCATAACTGAGGCTTCTGAGACTGCTTAACAGGGCCTAACCAGACTAAAATGACACACCACAGAAGCAGAGGCCAAAATGCAACAAAAGACAAAAGTAAGGAAAGACCACCATCCAACTTTCCAACTACTGACCTATAACCACCAGGCCACCAAGCTGAATGGACATACAGTTTGTGTCTATACACAAAGGGGCTCAGAAGGGAACATGAAATAAAAGCAGGGACTCAAAGCACTCAACTGTAGTCACTGAAGACTGTAAGACCAAGCCCACCAGTCTGAGGCAATACACTATCCCTGCTGCTTTTGTGCATTCGCTTCAACCTTGCCAGTTGGTTATTTTAAGTATTGATTATGAAAACAGGTTCAAGAATGGAAAGAAAAAACTATTAGCCTCTTCTTCTGGATGGACCAGATCTGCCCAATTGTGGATGGATGGTTGCAAAAAGAGAAAGGATTACCGGGACAGAAGGGGTTGAACTAACGGATGACCACACAGACACACAGGGCAGCTTTAGAGATAAAGAGCAGGGCTGCACTGAAGTGCCACATCAACAGAAAGAACTGGATCCAAACCATCAACATATAAGACATACCAATCATCACATATCCATCTGTATAGTAAGGTGAACTGCAAACATCAAGACCTGGACACTCCTAACAAAGCAAAAAGGAAGGATTCCACCTGTCCAGCACCCAGAGACAGCATTGTGATCTCTTGTCTAAGAGACAATCAAGGCCAGTCTCCTGAGACAAATACAAACCACCTATGAGTACATCCACATGGTGTCTTTCACTGGCAGACAGGAGAATCCTAGTCAAGAGAAGGCTGGCCTGGCATTGGGAAGCTGTACAGCAGAGGGTGCAGCCATGTCTGGTCTATTGCATTCTTCTGGTAAAACTCACTGTCTTGCTTCAGAATGTTTTGTTAACAGGTAGCACGTTGAGCATGACCGCCTCTGTGCACGCTGGTAGCTCACTCGCCATCTGCGATCAGCAAAACTAAGCTTATAAGCCTCCGGAAGATGTAATTCAGGACTGTTCATGCCTATTTATTTTGCAAGAGCAACAGCCAATGGGGAAACTCCAACACTGACCGACCAATGGTGTAACGTCATTCAGTCAGCGACAGAGCTTCCCGTTTATAGGAGCTTTGAATGAGGACCGTGGGATCTTATGGCACAGCTCTAATGTCTGTTTCTCTCTCTTAACTTTCTCATTTCACATACACACAGCACTAAAATGCCAGTAGATGAACTTGGAGAAGGGTCATGAGAGAGAATAGTTTCTCTTGTTCAGAAAACTATGTTTTAGGCATTGAGTCAAATCTTAGTCATAGTTAGTTCTCTCAAACACAGGCATATGGCTTAGATATGCCAACCCCAAAAAAGTCACAAAATGATGAAAGGTTTTGAAAATGACATTTATTTTAAGCATCTAGCATCCTTAACATTTTAAAACACAGCTTTTACCTCCCATTTGTGAACACATGAGACACGTCTACAGGTCATACTGGTAAGATAATAATGATAACAATGCTAACATTGGCTGCTAAATGCTACAGGAGCACAATTTGAGTGCTGCTGCAATTTTGATATTTAGAATTTTTTGACACTTAAAAAGAGAACAGGCAGGCCATTGGGGTGGTCTCTCAGAACATTTCCATGGCATCAGCAGTAAGCATTTATAACAGCCTGTCCACACTGGACACATTCCAGTTGGACTTTCAGTCATCTGTCTCATAGACATCTAACACAATGCTTTTTTTAATCACTACAGTCGTCTATAGCTGCCACAGACTCTGCTTCAAGTCTATTTTGCTGGGACATATATATATAACTGCACTATATAGTGTACAGCCATACTGTGACTGAATAGTGTAAGTGAAACCAAAGAGAAGTGCATGCCATTATTTATCAAGCGCAACTTAAAATGGAAGCACGTCTGTTAAGTCAGACTGTATGACAAGGACAACTTAAATTTGGGCTAAAACATGTCTGGTGTAGTCAGGGTGTAACTGTCAGACAAACATCTTCACTATACTCCTTACTGGGATAATGGAAAGTACAAAAAGTTCTTAGTGCTTAATCTGTACTTGGTATTCCTGGATAAACACAGTGTTTATGGAACACAAGAGACTCCTCTACAAGGAAACTATTGAAGTTGATGTATCCATGTCTTTCAGTGAGCGAAATATGATGCTACTGAAATGTGAAAAACCATTGTAAAGAATGGGGATGCATTTGTATAACAAAGCCTCAGGGATATAATTTTGTGCTTATCCTTACTTTGTTGTAGTGGCAGTACTTGGTTATTTTTCATGATTAGTTTTTGTTTGTTTAAGCACTGTCTTTGGATGCCTTTAAGAAAGGGAATAGGAGGGGTCTCGTAGTGGAGTTGTTGGTTTGTAGAGGCTAACACAGAAATTCTAGACATGTTCCAATAATCTATCAATGGGCCATGTGAGCTGTAAGGGCATTTGTAGTGAAAACACTGTCTGGTCACAGCAGACACACACACACGTACACACTGGTATTTTTCCATCATGCTTTGATGCTTTGAGATGAGGTGTCAGGCTTGGCTGGGTAGTCTAGTCCTGCCAATGAGAGCGATGCTGTTTTGTTTTTGTGTTTCTGTCTCACGCTCTCTCTCACACACTCAACTTGATTCATTCTTCTCCTGTTCACTTTCTCATGCTTCTGCTTCCTTATTCTCTGGCTGGCAGTGTACTCCAAACAAAATGGAATTTGGCACATTTGCACAGACTGTTGAACTACCATCAAATGCGCCACAGCAAGCAAGTGCCAGTATGCTCACAGCAGATTGGGGTCTGGTCAGTTAATGATGGCCATGCCAGATGAGGGAGATTTAGAATTGTGTTGTTTTTTTTTAAACCAAAGGATGCACAAAAAAAAAGTGCACTCCACCACATGACTTTGTTGGTGAATTTACCAACAAATCAAGGAGAACTTGTTTTTCATCAACAAAGTTGTTCATATATTTCGGTACTATGAAAAGGTAAGCATTCTGCATTTTGCTCACATGACAGCAGTGAGGATTATCATCATTTAAAGTTTGACAACACACTGCATTTTGACAGAGATAACAATCAGGTTTGTTGCATATCCATATTTGTGGCTGCAATGACCTAAAGCTCCCCTACAACTACCCAGTTGGCACAAAATGGTTCCAACAGTAACCACAAACAAGAGCTAAAAATCTACTAAGAATGATCTTCAATTATCAATCATTGATTGATGATTGAGTTTTAGCAATGCCCACATTCTTCACCAAATTGTGAGAAAATCTCAAATGTCAATAGGTAGCATCATAGAAATTATAACTCCAAAGAGAATGTTCATCTGCTGATTTATCTGAAGGGCAAAACAAAGACAGGTCGATGGTATTACAGCCACTACAGACTAGTGATCAAAGTCAAATGTGGCACACATTCCTCATGAACATTTGATTTATTTGGAGTACGCTGCCAGCTCTCCACTCTGTACTCCCCCACTTCCACACAGAATAGATAGGACCATTACACTGAACAGAACAGGTCTCTTGAGCACCGGAATAATACAAAACTCAAAGGAACACACCATGTCTTCAGAAGGTTATCCTGTTGGTCAAGTGATGAGAACATGGACACCAAAATCATTCATGTCTCCTGGGTAGATCCTTGGCTCCAGTGCTTCATGCCAGTAGGCTCCATGCTGACGCAAACACATAAGCATACCACTCTGTTGTGCGATAGCAGGCTCCATGTCATTTTTCCCACGTAGCCCCGCCTATACATGAAACAAACCATTGACACACAGGCACCAGAAAATGATTAGTTGGTAAATCTGTCAATTATCACTGTGCTTGTTGCCATGAAAAAAAGACAATTGTGCAATATGCTGTAATTGATCTTCACTGCCTGGTTCTGTGTAACATTAGCTATGCTTTATGACAATGCACATGTCTTAACATTTTACTGTAAATAAAAAACTCAAGATGTGTCTTCTACAATGCTTGTACAAATCTTGACCTACACATTGCAGAGCACAAGGCGGCCATCCATTATGGCAATATGGATGACGCCAAAGCCAGACATTATAAAGATAGAAGTCAAGGTTAATGGCAACCTTTAGATTTATTGGTAAAGATTTATTGGTCCCTCCCTCTCCTAGAGGTGACCCCCATTGTGAATATATATTCTACAAAAGAGAAGCTTATATCATTTGAAATAAAATTTGAATTAACAGAACATCGAATTATTGATTCACAAATTGTGAATGGTTTATTGACAGACCTATAAGTTCTCATAAACATGAGAATTATACCTGTATTACAAGATGTGGTCTAGATTTAAGGAATCACGTATCAATCATGTATTAAGTCTAAAATTGTATTTAAATATTTACTCATACACCACCAGATGACCAAATTTTCTTTACAGCATTATATGTTTGCAAATGCCTAAACTAGAGATAACAAATAGATGCCAGTGGGATACACGTGGCCCTTCATTACATTTTTTTCTTAAGTTTTCCTTAGGGTTACATCCAAACAAATAATTTTTAATAAAACTAGTCTAAATATAACAATATGCAGTAAATATATATGCAATTTAAATCCCAATGAAAATGACCTTAATGTACCATCTAAAAATCAATACCTTCTGGAGAGAGGCATGCCAACCAATACTGCGTCTCATTCTGCAGCAGGCTGTTTAATAGGTCATAGTGTGGAAAGTCCCTGCTGCTGAAATAAAGTCTAAGAAACTTACATAATGAATTAGAAATGGATATATAAAAAAGCCCATAATGTAATTTAACAATATACTACCTCTTTAAATCAAATGCCACTGCAATTTAAATGTAGGTAGCACAAACATTACAGAAACCTCTGCTTCCATTTATCCAACATTGTTTGACATGGTTTTCAGAGACGTCTTTTACCATTTCTGTGACATGTGGCTTTGGCAGAAGCCTTGGTTGATGAGATATGTAATCAATTATTTAAAGGGATACCGTCTAATCCCTGCACATCTGTCAGAATTTTAAATCTCAAAAAACTGTGAAGACCTCTCACTTTTACACTCACTGCACCAAATACTCAATTGTCTACAATGGATTTAATCTAGTGGAAAGCCTATAATAAAAAACAAAAATATTGTTGTAAGTGCACTGAAATATTTCAGGCATGAATCCAGCATAAGCACCACTCACCATAGTGTCACTCACCAATATGTCAACAAACCAGTCTCAATAAAGTTTCCTCTCTCAATAACTGTGTTCACATGTACAGGAAACCAGAGATTGTATTTATTGTATGTATCTATAGCATCTATTATTTGACCTGAGGTTTCTTCCATTTAAGTCCCTGTTTCTTTTTTTTTTCATCTGAATCAAGAGTCTAAAAACAGACTAAAGACAATTCATGAAATTGCTAAAAGTATAAAAAGAAAGTTTGGGGCTGGACTGGATAAGCACCCCACTACCCCCTGCACCAAACCTGCAAGCCGGGATTATGTCAGGATCAGACTACTAAAATGACACTATCCGACAGATGTGGGTCGTAGTGGAAGACAATCAATTTCACATTTAGTACGCATCACGAGAAGCCGACGGGAAGACTACCATGCCCGAATCTTTTTTTATCTTTTCTTGACTAGTTTGACAGTGTTCACAATGAGCTCCGTGTTGCCATGGTAGTCCAGATCCCACAAGTCTGTCTGTGGCTCAGGATCATCTTTGCACACCATGCAGCTTGTGAAAGACCGCAAGCTAATATTTGTATGTTTCTGCAGGCCCGTGGTGATGACCAAAGGGAAAGAAGTTGTGTGGCCTGGTCAAGGCATTATATGACTGCAGCAGGGAGACCAAAGTGAGCGCGTACTTTCAAAGGATGTTTTGAAATCATACAATGACAAGCGAGAGTGACAGCAAGAAAGATTTGGTAAATATATCACAGCATCACAGCACAAGTGGTGTTGGATGCAGAACATTACATTTGGTGGTAGTGAGATGACCTGAAGTCACCCACAACTCTCAGAACCTCAGTGACGAGAACCCTCCAAGCTTATTTCTATTTCCTCCGCACAGTGCTGTTTACTCCCTCCTGGTATTTTGTTCTCAGGATTGTTCTCCATCTCATTCAATAAAGAGTTATTGGAGACAGGGAAAATTATCTCTGAGCTAATGAGCATTGTTAGCAAGTTCATTAGCTCAGTCACCAATAGGGCATTAAGATCACGCAGCTTATTCAAAAGGAATATTTGTGCCATTTGTGTCCTAATATTTGCTAATGAGCTGATACATATGTCTTTTTTGGACTCTGGCTTTATGTTCCCTCGTAATTCAGCACTATCAAGATGGCTTGCTAATGGGCAGCAGCGCAAAAACAAAGTTCAAAGTTGAACTCAAGGTGAACATTTGGCACAGATTTACTTCGTCAACTCAAGGGAATCCACTGATCATGGCTATTCCATTGGAATTAACTGACTTCGCATGCTGGTGTGACCAGGCCTTAACACAGCAGTTTAAGAGGGACCCTAAGGTGTCATCTCCTTGTTAACAGGATACCCCCAATGGCTTCTTAAACTATTCCCAGGACCAGAGCTGGTAGCCCAATTATAACCGGTGGGCCAATGAATTTATAGAGAACACAAATGTCCTGTGTGGCATATTGTAGCGTAGCATACTTATACGTATAGTTTTTTCAGATCACACAAAGGGACAAAGGGAAGAGTGTTGTGGAGAGGCACACTGGCCAGTGGAAGCACATGGTCTATGTTGTCCATGAAGAAATTCATTCCCAACAACCGATCTTGAAAGGTTGTTGCTGTGTTTGTTGAATTGCATCCCAACAACCTTGCAAGATAATTACTGCCTGTGCAATACATAATGCATGCAAATTCTCAAACATCCCATAACCCCCCACCCCTCAGATCATGACGATGATAATGAAGATAGTTATGTAGAAATGTTTCCACAATAACTGGTTGAACCAAATAGCATATCAAAGACTCAAAGACCATTTATTGTTCCATGTTTATTTTTATTTTTAGAGCATAGTATTGCTCTTTCATGTACAAGGTTTTAATGCTCCTTCACAGTTATTTTCACAATGCCACGGATCCACGTCACCTGAGTCCATTCTTGAAGGGAAAAGCACATGGTCTGTGTCTTTGGCCTTTAACAGACCTGCCAGGGGAAGAACAAGAGGCCAGAAGGGATGGCTTTTCCTAGAAATCAAGAAAGATCTGTTATTTTATGAATTTTGAGTGTAATCAACTACCAAATGAAAAAAACCCACAACTTATTCGTGTTGCCCTTACCTTGGCAAGAGTCCGTCAACCGGCATCAGAGGAAGCATTACCCCAGTATTTGAAGCATTACTTTATCCAAACACTCACTGAACCACTTCCGCAAATGTGATTAAGACCACCACCTGTACAATGTAGCATTGGTCATGAATAATGGGTTATCTGAGTCAGTATGCATAATTCAGAATAGGGTAGTATAGGCTTACCAGTAGCTGCAGTTGCTTTCTTGTAAATTTCAATCCCCTGATGAGCATTTGACAAGATGTTATACCACCAGCATAACAACTGACAACAGTAAAGCTGGCAATAATATTGTTCGCAATTTCTTTGCATGCCTTTTTTCTGCACTTTAGTGTGTAAGTAGATTTTCCTTTTATTTCATGTTTTGTATCATAAAAAAATCAAACTTGATGTGACTTGGGGAACATAATTCTACATATAATGGCGTAAAAGAATGTTTTAAATCTTCATTTCCAAATGGCTGTTCCCCTCTGCGCAAAGAGGTGATTATTAATGTGAAGTCTTTTGTTTGCAGATGAGTCATCTGTCACATATTAACACTTGAGAGCACATAAAGTCCACCTGAAGTTTATAATCTAAATGAATGCTTTTTATTGATACAGCACACAGATCTGCCTTCTGTATCACGTCCTGTGCTCTCTTTTGAAAGAAGAAATCTGAAAAGTGCATGGCAATCATCAGGCTAAACAGCTAATTAGGCAATCAGCTGTGACAAGCTGAACAGCTTAAATTCTTACCAGGTTTCTTTTCACTAATGAAACATACCAACAAAAATCACTTTGAAGTGGTTTAAATTGAATTCCCACCTTTTTCCATTCACTGTTTTTCCTACCTAAGACACATTTCTTTTAATTTTACATTTTAACTACTACTTTTGGGCACAAAAAGGTCCTCTATGTGATTTCAGGAGCTCAAAACATTAGAGCATTTGTAAGTGTAATTCTCTTAATTGTGAGACTCATGGTACCAGATCACTGAGGGAAATCAGATTTGGGCATATTTTTCAGTTAAGGTGTTTACATGTGCTTCAGTGCGCTAATTTGTGATAAACACTGGTTTACACGCAGCCACTTAGCTCCTACCACATGTTTTAATAGTTTATAGTTGATTTTTCATTGTGATACAGTTGCAAAAGTTTAATCTGCAGGTCATGTGACACCACTGGGCCCAAAATACTTTGCCATACGCATCTATTACAAAAGAAAAAGGATTTTTTAAATGCCCTAAGCACAACTGAACAAAATCACTCTTTGAATTGTTACAATTTCAGCTGCTGTATAAACACCACTGAGAGCTGCATCAAGATATTATTTTTGTACCATTCATGTGGGTGGGTGGGTGGCCCAGATCAGCCAGGAATAGGATGTGTCATGGGCTGAGAAAGTAAAAAGTAGAAATACAGATTAACGGGATGTGTACTGGGTGAGCATTTTTTTCTTACTGAACACGTAAAGCATCATAGCTGCTCAGCTCTATTTAAAGCAATAGTTTGACATTTTAGGAAATACGCTTTTTTCTTGAAAAATGGAGAGAGGTCCTCAGGAACCTGTTTCTATAGAGCAAGTTTCATATCAGCTAGTATTGTTTCATGCTGTCCACAGACAAAGACAAATTAATGTGGAATGGTTCAACAGCTGATCAGTCATGTGAGTTAAATGTTCGCTCATCAGAACTTATTCAGCAAAGACGATTCTATATCCTATTTAATGCAGCAACTCTTTTTTAACAAATACAAAAACTACAGGTGTAAAAAAATTTGTTTTATCAGATTTAGTTGTTTCCATACAGATTAATTAATGCAATACTTCAAAATGTGCATTAAGAAACACTGGTGTGGCTCACTGATGTGTTTTGAATAGTTTTTGGACAACAGAGGAAGAAGACAGCAGGCTCTGATACACTCACAGTACGTGTTAGTAGGATCCATTTATTGCTGTTTTGGCTCTACAAATGGAATTTGTTGACAGTGAAAATATAGAATATCACCATCCTTGCATTTGAATTTAGTTAGTTTCGGGTTCAGATTTTGGACAGAATTATTTTGGGTACAACAACCCTCCGCTGTGATTGATCCTTTTCATTCTGGCACACTACTGATATTTGTCCTGGGTCACCGTCATGAACAAGTACTCAGTAAAAAGGCCCTCTAAAAATAATTGAGCTGCACACAAGGTCGAGTAAATATAGCTGTGTAAACAGGTTTTCGGAAATCACGCTTCTTGTTTATATGATACTTCAGAAATCTTGATTCTGTCGCAAGAAATACAGTTAATGCTGGTGGCCCGAACTGCTCCTGCTGTAAAATGAATGAGGGTCACGGAGAGGAGGGTGTGGGGGATGGGTGGGGATTACGTGTGTGTCATTACACCCACAGACAGCTGCGGGTGTAATAAATATGATGAAACAGTGGAAGGGAGAGGTGAAGGGACAGCAGAAACCAGGGCTTTGTGTTTTGTATTTCTGTGTCTGCTCTGACCAGTTTCGGGATGTAGAGTGAGTAAGCCATGCATCTCTCTGCACACACACACACACACACACACACACACACACACACACACACTCTCACTAAGCCCTATTTGACTTTGCAATAGTTCATCACGAGTCAGGCATATCTGCAAACAATAAAACTACTCAGGCAGACAACATCCTCGTCCACTTCCTCCTGGTCTCCTTCTAGGCTCCAAACTCTCCACCTGCTCCCAGCCTCTTCTTGACCTTTCACCTCTTCTCTGCCTCCTAAACCTGGCAATCTGCTAAGTTCCTTGTAGCCTCATTCTTCAGCTCCTCTTACCACCCCACCCCCCTCCTCCCCTTCTTGCCAGCCTCTATACCACCCCCCTCATCCTGCTTCTCTTTTGCTCTCCTAAATCTACCCCTCCCTTC
>JAVQJD010092238.1:0-23758 GCA_036023655.1 Nannoperca australis
AGGGACACCTCCCACCCCAGCCACAGACTATTTGCCCTCCTTCCCTCTGGGAGGCGCTACAGGAGCCTCCGTTCTAGGACCAGCAGGCTCAGAAACAGCTTTTTCCCCTCAGCTGTCACCTTGCTGAACTCTGCACCACACACCCTCTGCATTTTCCAATGTCACCTGTAACCCCAATAATGTAGTCAGCAAATGATATGCTAACACTACGTTACTACTGTAGGTGGTAAGCTAATACCACACATGCTAATGTCAGCAGCTGCTTGTCGTTGTATTTTTGGTTTTGGAAAGACAAAAAATATGTCATGACCTTCTAAACTCTCTGGGCTTGAGGTCTACACTCTGCAGCTGGATATTGGACTTCCTCACAAACCGCTAAATGCAAAAAAAAAAGAAAAGAAAAAAAGCTAAATTGACGTGCGGTATAACTAAACTAAATATGCAGAAAGCAGCCTAATTTCCTTGCCGTCAAAACATTGATTCAGCCACAATCAATATTTTAAAGCTTGTTTGTTAAAACAAATAGTTTCACTGGCTGTATTAGAAATACTTTCACATTCAAAAGCCCAGTGCCCTTTGGCTGCTTCTATATACACATTCTGACGCGCACACCAAGACGTGTGCACACACACCAGCACTCATTTGTTGTATTGCATTTGCTTGCCTGGGGCCACTGTGCTGTGTGAAGGTTTTGATAGGACTGCAGTAGGGAGAGGCCAGGAGAGACGGCCTGCTCCTGCAGAGAGAGACACTGGAGAGAAAACCCATATGACAAGGACACACAAACACACACTCATTACACTCCCTGTGAGAGGCCAACATAAATATTAGTCGGTGTGGTGTTCATACTATCAAAGTAGATAGAAAACATCTCCATGTTTTTATGACATTTCAGCCACATATTAATTTCTAACAAGTCATCCCACAACCATGGGGATTAAATGTGCTGCCTTGCAAACTGCACAGAGCTGACTGTACCCCAATTTTAGACACATATTCTGAATGCACTGTATACATGTCCAAAGAATGCTCCTAAAACCCAAATAATATTGGCATCGTCTTAATCAGAAAATACTACATTGGGAATAATGCCTAATTCAGAATTTTCAAATGGAATACGCCTTTTACACGACCCGTATCAAATCGGAATATTGTCATATTGGTAATAATAATGGAAAATGAGTGTCAGTGTGTACTTGGACATTAAGTAGTCCCTTCATTGAGACAAAGGGGCCTACACCATACCAAGAAAAACAAACCATTTACCAAACAAACTTTTGCCAATTGCCTTTGTTATATAACTGACAGGACGTCACCTGATAGGACAGAGGTCTAGCTGCTTAGTGCTCTGGGAAGTCGTGATGGACATTTTTCACCATTTTATGACATTTTATACACCAAACAAATGAACAACTGATCATGAAAACTATTTGCATACTAATTGATAATCACTTGTTAGTTGCAGTCCTAAAATTTCCCCAGTCCAGTTTGAGAAATATAGTCAGCAGACTTTAACTGTTGGAGAAGCCACGACACCTTCCACAGGAAATATGAGAGCTGACAACCCTTCCACAGGCCAGAGGAGACATAAATCTAAAGCTCTGCCTCTGCTGACAGAGACCCAGCCTTCAGGACCAAGATCCAAAGCAAATGGAAGCATATCCTTATCCTAACTGCAGTATGACTAACAAAACCTTTAAAAGAGAAAATTATTGTTACTATAACAGCGTCATCGTCACATTCTCCTCCTGCTGTAATGTTCTTTTTCAACATTTAATTCCCTGCCGCCTCTGCTGGGCTGTCTTCTTGTTAATCTGGACATGGAATTGCTTATCAACCGGCATAGAGGAACACACTGGCAGACTGAAGCTGCTCCGGTGAGCGAGCGGGTCTGTGTTTCGAAGGTAAGGCAACAGCAATAAACATCACATCCTCTACGCTAAAGTTGCACAAACACAACAATTTTTGAGTTTGTTAATGTAGCGATAGCTGTAAATGTACGTAACATTGGTGGCAATAAAACTGGAACTGAAGTTAGCTTCCATATTAACGCAAAATTACTTGTACAAATGAGTTGGTATTTTTACATGTTAGCCAGTGGTAATAATGGTGGTAGCAAGCCAACTAATGTTAGGTTTAGCAAATGTAAGGTCAACTTTACTTGTTGCCCATTACTAAATAGTTTAGCTAGCAAGCTACATGGACGTGGGTGATGTTCAACACCAAGCTAACCTTGAGTCTCACCGAGCTAGCTTAAATGTGATAGCCAGCTGACTAGCAAATATAGTGATGGGCTATAACGTTATTTCTTACACGTCACTTACCAAGGCCCGTCATACACTCAGTCTCAACCCACGACTACTAGCTAACATTACTGAAGTTTGTCCGGAAGCCGTCTCTGACTCAGATTCTGCGGGATATTGCCGTTACAGACTTTAGATGTAAAGAAACTGTATCTAAGGCCTGTGTTCATCTGGACTGCATAGATAGTGTATAGCTGAGTAGTCACTTTTATTGCCGTTGCACATATTCAGCAATAGTAGTCATTAATAATGCAATAGTTTTTTATGAGTTTCCTTAAGACATGTTAATATACAGTACCATATATTAACGTTACAAACTACTATACAGTAGTTTGGACAGTGTGTGCAAACTTTTGACTGGTACTGTATAACATTTAAATAACTGAAACAAACTTAACGGCTTTTCAAAGCTGTTTTGCTGTAATAAATGAAGCATGTTCGTGCAAATGTACATCAGTTCCAAATACCAGTTATCGTTCTCTTTGATTACTGATAATCGATAAACTATATCGGTCGACCCCAACTGAGAGCAGTGTACATTCCCAACAAGCTGAACACAGCAGCAAACATTATATAAATGGCGGGGAGCATCGTCAGAGGGATTGGAGCATCCCTCCCGGACCGGTCACCCAGATCTGGAGCAGGTTTGGCGAAGAAGTGGATCTGTTTGCCCCACTTTACCACCTGGTAGCTGACTGAGACTAAGGTGGGCCCACATTGTATGTGGGCTTGGATTAAATGTATCCAGTGCTGCGCAGATGCGTGCGGAGATGAACCCACTAGCAATAGCATACATTATTACATAAATATTAATAACCTGGACTCACCTTCTCATAGTACTCCACGTTCTTCTCAGCAGTCGCTATAAAGGCTGATTTGAGGTCAGTTCTCATGTTGTTCTGCCAGCGGGACCAGTCTCCCTTCAAGGCGTTGTTGGCCAGCTCCACCCGGTCCGCCAGACCTTCCACCTCCTCCTGCAGCTGCCAGTCAAACACACGAACCAATGACTGAACACTTCCAGAGAAAAAAAACATTACAATCTGACATAATCTGTTTAATAAAACAAATACGATTCATTTTGTTGTCAGTTTGCCAGTACAGGTGATATACTCTATGTTGTCTGTTACTATCAAGAGATGGGACAAAGTTATGGTTTTGCAAGTCAAAAGTAAGTCTCAAGTCTTGGTTATAAAGTCCAAGTTAAAGAGGAACTCCACCAATTTTAAACAAGTTAAACAGCAAGTGTGTTTCCAGGTGTTGTGGATAAATACTGCATATGTGAAAACAGCTGAATAAAGCCTTTTGTGTCTCCAGAAGGAGCTGTGTGAAGTCTGATACATGTCACTTGAGACAGCGTCAGTTGGGGCTGAAGACTACGAGTTACAAAATCCAAGAATTGGGAGGGTGTGAAATTAGAAAGAAGTGAGCTGACCTCTGTAGCCAGGTCCTAATATGTTTGAAGCTAGAGGCTAAAAGCTACATAAGCTGCTACATAAGCTGCTACATAAGCTGCTACAAAAGCGTAACACAGCCGACTCTCTGAACAAACTCTGTAATATAGGCACGGAATGCATGGAACAAAAAAGACAATATACCTGGTTCTGCAATTTAGACTGCCCATTGGAACAGTGTTACAGGAGTGAAATGCTTAGAACATTTGTTTTAAAAACAAATAATGGATGTTTTGTGTCTTTACACATGAATGGAATAATTGGAGGTATCATCTGTTGTCTGCTGGTCTACACTTTCTGTCCTGCTTGCTCAACATGATTGGCTGCTGTCAGATTGATTCAAACTATATCTGTTTTCATGAAAATGAAAATGAAATGATCTTTGGACAAGGGGAAAGAAATCAAGTCATTCCAACTCAAAACATTCTTGTCATTGGTGCTGAAAAGCAGGGTTTTATTGCCCTCTCTGGTTTTTCCACCCAGCCTGTGGGTGTGGCCAGAGGTGTGCTTTGTTGCACCTGTAACCACACCCAACAGTGATGTCACAGGTCCTGGAGTACACCTGTACTTCACTGGAGCAAGGTGAGAAGTTAAACCAATGGAGGTCAGCAGAAAGATTTCCACGTCTGTTTAGATTTGGGCAAGTCTAAAGTCATCAGATTCCAGTCCAGGTCATGTGACTCCATGCTCACCTCTGATTATCACCATTGTTCTTCCTAAAATGATTCTGATTGTTAATATACTTTTTTTTTTTATGAGAATCTGGGCAACATTGTGGGGAGCACTGATCACTAACTTTTAATCTGATAACATGTTTAGGCAGAGCAACACAATGCACACTAATTATAAAAACGTGCTATTACTGTATATATTAATGTTTTAAATGTCAAGACACTGGTTTTAAAATAGCTTAAAACCTTAAGGATTTTTCAGTGGGAAAGTTCCACGTCATTACCATCTCTCTTCCCTTGTTTTCTGTCCGTCTCAACTATCAACTATCCAAAATAGGCAAAAGGCAAAAAACACTATTTCATGCCATTCAAGTGAGAATACTCCACCTTTTACTCATTTTTTATTTTGAGTTATTTCATTATTTCAGCATCTACCTCTTTATTTATTCATTTACGTTGTTAAGCTGACTTCACATCAAGGCTTTTAGAATTTTGCTGATGTAGCGTTTGCTCTGATAGGGGTGCTACATTTGACAAATAAACCATGACAACAGAGTGAGAGCAAATGTTAAATACTTAATGTGTATGTGGACCAGTGCCACATACCACAGCATTTAGATAATTGCGATGCCTGTTCCTGGTGGGCCTTTATTAAAATGTACACAACTCCACAAGAAAATGCATATAGAACAAGTCAAAGCACACACAAAACAATACAATTCTGGAAAAATATTAATGAAAAGCAAAGTTATCCCTCTTTAAAGCTGCACTGGTCATGTTTTTATACAAACAGATCGAATGACTAAATGTAATAAAGTGCAACACAGCTAAAAACAGAGTGATTATTGTATTTAGATTCATCAGGTGGGTACACAAACGACTCCAAATGAACGCTAATGCTCCAGTAATGCTCTAATATTAGACAATATTATGAAATTATCGAAAAGTTAAATATTTATCTGGATCATACCGTCTCCTCCATCCCCTGCCACAACACCTGAAATAACCAGGCGACTTCATCAGAATCCTCTTCATCGACTCCATCATTCATACGTATTCAACACGATCCAGCAGCATCAGATGATGAAGAAGCTCCAGCATCTCAAGGTCACCTCACTTCTTACCCACAGAATGCACAACTTCCTCGCACCACAGACTTTAAGGGTCAGTCTCCAACCATCACCACCAACACCGGAGCCCCACAAGGCTGTGTCCTCGGCCTCTTCCTCTACACCCTGAACACTAATGCCTGCACTAGCCCATCTCCCATTACCAAGTACTCTGACGACACTGCCATACTTGCACTCCTTAATGACAACAGCTCTGACGACTTATCACTACTCCATCTCTCATTTCACTCAGTGGTGTAACAATAGCTATCTACAGCTGAATGTTAACACAAAATAAACTACACACACTGCACTCTCCTTAAGTCAAGCTGGTTGACAGTTTCAAATACCTTCGTATTACACTGGGCAATAAACTCAGTTTTGACCCCCTCCAAAATTTTTGTACAATTGTAGAATGTGAAAAGATGGCAGAATGCATTAACCATTTGCAGCATAGAACAGAAGTCTCTAATGAGTCTTAATGTATGTACACTTACTTTTGTAACCCTGCTCACCGTTTTTAAAAAGATAAATGTCTATTTTAGGTAGTGTGGTATTTTTCCTCCTTTATATAAAAAGTTACTGAATCTGAATAAGAGCAGGAAGTTGGTGAGTTACAAATAAGTGGATATTATGGCTTAACATGTCATGGATCATAACTTAGTGACCTCTAAACTATTAGAGCAGCATTAGATAACCATTAGAGAATTACTGGAGACACTGACCAATACATCTGTATTTATTATTAGGTAGAATACCCATTATTGTGTATATTTCAGCATAAATAAATACATTTAGCCTGAGACTGTATAGAGAGACTAAAGCACACACGGTATTACCTCTCCTTGCAGTGCAGGTAATCAGATGTTATCATGCTGTTCAATGCAGCAGGATTCCCTGAGCCTGGGCAGGGATTAGCTGTCTGACATTTAGACTAACAATGGCATTTACTCAAGTTCAATAAACAAAGCATGCTGGACAGACAGACAGACAGACAGACCATCTCAGTGGCCTGCTTGTTACTGCAGTGATATCGATTCAGCCACCCTGTCAAGGCTATGGCTGAATAGCATCTAGCATCTCTGTGTGTGTGTGTGTGGGTGTGTGTGTGTGTGTGTCATTACTTGTCTCCAATACCAAAGAGTCCAGTAGTGACATAAGAGCTAAGGATAAGTTCTGCTATGAAGCAGTGTGGACAGTATAGTAACTGTATAAAGGCCTTCAATATACACCAAGTTATTTTATAAATGTGAAAATTAAGAATAAAGTGTTTTATTGTATAGAGACCACAGAACAAACAATGTTGGATTTCACTGCTGAAGTCCTACGGAGACATTTAATACACTAGTGTCCTAGTTATCCGTTTTTTAGAGTATCCAGGTTGTGTAAACATATCCTGGCTTCAGAAACCTGGATTCCCAGTTTATATTTACATGTCATAATGTCAAAGTACACATGTATTTAATGTCAATGTGTTTTAAAAATGTATCTTCTGATTGTCTCAGTGGACGGAGAGGCGTTGCCATAACCAACGTGAAGTATAGAAAAATATGTACTTTCATTCCACAAAACTCCATCACACCCTCCATTTTTTTGCCAGCATCGTCTCCGGTTCTGACGGGAGTTTTTTTGAATCAGCTCCTTAAGTAAAGACATGTGCCTTGTAGGATTTCCTTTTTTACTTAGATGAGGCCAAACTGAAAACTAAAATGATATGTTCTGCTGTGGCTTTACAACCACTCTGCCAGTTCACCATTCTCTTTGCGGAGTAACGCACAAAAAGTAGCTGGAAACAGTCTTTATTTTCCATAGGGATCCCAGTAACAGCTCTATAGGTAACTTACTCAGCTGGGTCACAGGTGCATGTGCAAAAAGGACCATATTTGACTTCTTATAAATGTATCAGTATCTTTATCAAACTAATAACATTAGACTAACTTGAATATGAATTTAAAATACTTTTCCTCCACCAACAACCTAATTTAATCCAAATAATAACACTTTTGTCAAACTCTAAAATAAATAAGATTTGGTATTTAGGCCTTTTATTAAAAGTAGCCATTTAACAATATCACATAATTCAAAGAATGGGTGAAAGTCCTGCATTCAAAATAATACAAAGTAACATTTTAAAAGTAGTAAATTATTCTAACTCTTAGAAAACTGAACTCTAAAGAAACTCAACTCTAATACACTAAGAGTACATGTGTTTTCTCCATGTGTGCTGCTAAATTAGAGCGACATTGCCCCCTCCTGGTTGTGTTGTGTCATAGAAACACATTCAGTGTCTCTGGAAAGGTTGACTCACAAAAATACTCTTTCCTTCCAATAAAAGGTCACATCAATTCTTACAGACGGGAGAAACTTAATTCTGTGCAGTTTGGAGTGCTCATACCTGACTTTTTTGGATGCCTGTTCATATTTTTTCTAGTCTGCAGTCCAGATCTGATATATCAATATACGAAAAGAATGATGATAACAAAAGTCATCACGTTTTGTGTTTCAGACAGCTCGGTCATGGAATGTCTTTCAGTTACGACTGAACAGATGCCACAAACCAACCAGATCAGTTCTGCGTAGCTGTGTCTCAGATCTTCAGAGGATCTAAAACTACAAGTCCATTCAATTACATCTGATCTGTATCACACGTGAGAGAAACAAGGACTTCAAGTCTAAAGGCTTGCTAGCAGCCCCTATGATACTATGATGTGACTACAGTACAGGTCTTATACCACAGTGGTTCTTTATCAAAGCGATGCTTTAATTTCCCACCCAACAGACTACGTAAAAAGATGACAAGGGATTTGAAAGCAGATTCAAAACTGGATTCTGATTTGATAAAATGCTATCAAGCCCCATCCTTGCTCATGTCCCATGTTGGGTTTTGGCCACTAGGTACTAAGACAGGAAGGCCACTAAAATCAATGGGAACCAAAAGGGTTCATTCCCATGGGAGCAACACATTTTATAAAAATGATTCTCTTCACGTGTGTGAAAGGAAATGGAATCTCTAAATCATTAAAGATCATCACACTAACTCTGTGTAGTGGTTAAGCAGATACAGTCTCTTGGAAAGACTGAACATGCACTGCACCATCTGTGAAAGACGCTCTCCAATGTGCATTTTAGGATAATCTATTGAGGTTGAGTTCTTGTATAATGGTCTATGTTTAGACCACCCTGAACATTTAACAAATGTGGCATCCTGTTAAATGAATAAAGGGATTTGTAAAAAAAAAAGAAAAAACTGCTTATAGTTCTCAAAGCAAGGTGTCAAAAAAGTATAGTTACTGATAATGAAACCTGGCTACTGCTCTGTAACAGGATTAAAATATATAATAGACAGAACTAATGCAGAAATATGTCTAATAGAAAGAAAACATGAAAACAGAAATAGGGAAATTTATTGCAGCAGTGTAAGTATATTAAGGCTAAACGCCCTCCATGGTCTAAAGGCTGTTTCAGAGGCATTTCTAAAAATAGATTGTGGAGAAAAAAGACCCAACCACTGAAAAACCCAGTGGTTGGCATCAGAAGTGACTGTGTGAATGTCTATTAACTGTTACAATCTCTATTCAATTCAATTGTATTTATATAGAGCCATATCATTACAAAGTTATCTCAGGGCTCTATCGCATGGAGCAGGTGGAGACCGACTTCCACACACAAAGACCCAACGATCCCACCATGAGCAAGCACTAGGAGACAATGGCAAGAAAAACTCCCTTTTAACCTCGAGCAGAACCAGGCTCTAGGTGGGCGTCATCTGCCTCGACTGGTTGGTACTACTGTCCATCACGGATAAATGTCCATATATATATATATATTCATATAAAAAACACGCTCCTCATAACTAGAGATCATGCATGTTTTAGCCATGTTTTTTTAGACCAACAGAACTAAATGCCCTGACTGACCTGAAATGACTGAATGCCCAAACAACATACAACACTGACAGTGGATGACGTGATCACCTCAACAGAAGGCAGGATCCATAAACCATCCACCCATCTCTTACGATTCCTTACTTAATAACATTTCTTGCTTACCACTGCACTGTAATTGTACTGTAAGTCTTTTTGTTTCTGGGAGTTTACAGTAACATATTGTACTTCTCTTGTTTTGTTGCTGTAAACACCTGCAATTTCTGGAGCCTTTCTATTTCTGTGTTCATTGAAGTGTGAGTGGATGTTCAGTACTGGAATGATGTTTCCTAGAAGTCTGAGCAGGAAAACAAAAAAGGTATACAAAGTACTAAGTAGTACTAAGCGCAGTAACTACAAAGAAGCCTGGGGGTCAAAGGGTAAAAATGATTTCTATTAACCTGTACCTCAAGAAAACACAGTTCTTTATCCAACAACACAGGTGTTAACTAACAAATGAATGAAATTTAAATTAAAGCAGCATGAAAGCCGGTGCGTTTCCTTGGCTCTCATTCAGCTCGGCATGTGGCAGCATCGTTCCTCTGACAGAAAGCTCAGTTGGAAACAGTAACAAAGGCGTCTATTTGACATTTCCCTTCTCATTAGTACAGATCTGTTAAAAGCAGAAGCAGAATGATATGCATTAGAAGCTGGAGGACTGAATTAAAGCTGCTCCACACACACACACACACACACACACACACACACCTAATTAAAGCAGGAATACAATACAAGTCTGTGGGGGGGGGGAAATCACAGTCCTGCTTCTTAATTAAAATCTCACAGATGCATCTTGATATCAGCTGGGTGAGGGGGCTACACACCTGTAAACACACACACACACACACACACACCTCAAGTAAAGGGTCTAAAAATAGCTCTGTCCTTTGCTTTCTTAACTTTCCGTCTTCTTCTGTCTGCTGACATTTTGAAGTGAGTCGTCATCTAAAAAGGATGTGGGAATTTTCATTACGCCGCGATTAGCCGCTGGGCTTACAGTGTGAAATAATATTGACAGCTCTTATTCCCACTGAGCTGAGGACTGACTTCCAGCCGACAAGCCTGTATATCTAGATAATCTCCTCAGGAAGCCCTTTTTCCTCACCAATATGAGCTGCGGGTGGCCCTGTGGGAGAGGCCCCAC
Source organism: Nannoperca australis (assembly GCA_036023655.1). Classification (NCBI taxonomy): domain Eukaryota; kingdom Metazoa; phylum Chordata; class Actinopteri; order Centrarchiformes; family Percichthyidae; genus Nannoperca; species Nannoperca australis. The sequence goes on from JAVQJD010092238.1 coordinate 10,602, forward strand.
TTTATTACACCTAATCTCTGGGAAGATGACTGGAGGACACACAAACACATGGGCTGGCTCAGTGGGACGCAGGGAGGGATGAGGGGAGTGTGTGTGTGTGTGTGTGTGTGTTTCTGATTTAGTGTCAGTGTATGGGGATGTAAAACTGCACTTACTGCTTCTTGGTCGACTTTTCTGGATGCCAGGGCCTCGTTCTTGATTTCAAACTCTGCCTGGATGTTGTCTCTCCGTCTCATCACAGCCTGAAACCGACCAGCAAAGAGCTACTTTTAATAAAACTTGTTCCAAGTCCTTTTTCTTTTTTTTTTTAACAAAACTCAATAATTGTCCAGGGGCCTGTTTCACAGAACAATTGATCCCGGTGAGTGTTTTGAAGTGTGATTCTACAAATGTGGTTCATTTCTACACGTCTCACCGTCTCCGTCTGGTGCTGGAGAGGAATCGATTTAAATGAACTGCCTGTAAGTCTTGTTCAAGGTTGTCTCACCCTTTTAAGGAGTTTCTTACATGCTAAACTCGACTACTTTGTTTTCACTAGACATGACGAGTTATTGGGGTGTTTGAGTACACAGTGAAGTTCAGCACTGCAAACTCTGGCCCTACACTTCCTGAGCCATCAGACTGTAGACCCAGGTTCATCAGCTAATACAGTTGGTTTTGTTGCACCCGTTAGTGTGGGAGAACTCTGTTATTATTAGTAGTTAGTATTATTAGTTAATTCCAGCACAGCTCCACCCAACTTCAACAAGCCCAGAGGTCTCACTAGCCAGATACACTGGAAAGACCTGAGGTTGCTGAAGTGGGAAGGGTATTGTTCAAATGTAGTCACTAAATGTGGTTGAGCAAGATTTGTAAATGTCATCTATAAATAGATGTCTGAAAATGTATACAGAGTTTTAACCACCTGCATTTAGTCCCCATGAGGGCGCAGCTGAGTAACATATTTAAACATGTAATGTAACATCCATTAAGGAAGTTCAGCTCTGGTAAATGATGCACTGAATAAAATGTAATCGTTACTTTTCTTCACTCCAACTCAGGTTCTTTCACAGCTGTTTTTAAACATAAATGCATGTCATGTGCATTGACTAGCATTAATATTTGCGCCACTGGATTAAAATGGAGGCTCTGCTTTTTATTGACTCATTGCCATGGTGAATCATAGTATCAGACGCCCCCCCCCATTAAGCACGCATCAGAATAGTCTCCTCCTGCTCTCCTGCTGTGAGCTGTGTGGTCTGCGCTCACCTTCAGGGTCTCAGCACAGAGGACGTACTCGTGCAGGACCGGGACAAGGACTTCAGACAGATGTTGGATCTGCTCTTCTGTTTCCTTACTGCATCGCTCCACGCAGCTGGCCACACCCTTCAGTGGCTCTGCCAGCTCCTCCTCTGACCCCGCCCACTGAGTGTAGGTGGGGCTGTACTGCTTTAGCTCATCCAGATACTCTGGGAGGATTACATTTGGACTTGCTTAGGTTCTACAGCTACAGCACAGTACTGAAATCAGATCTGATGACTCTTTACAGAGCATGAATCTTTAATATGTGTAAATGCTACCTTTCTGTTCCTTTATGATCCTCTGGGTGACTTTGTCCACAGAGCAGACCTTGCTACTGAAGTCTTCCACATACTCCTGCATCAGAGTGAACTCCTCCGGCCGGCTCCTCATGCCTCGTACCGAGTTGGCCACCGCCCTCACCGTCTCCCCCATCCTGCTCAGGAAGCCAGGACCCTGTTTCCTGAAAGACAGCAACTCCTGCCGGAGTCAAACACCAGGGCTTTAATTAAGCTTTGCATCAACGCTCAGCTCCTAAATGTTCCATATAATGTGATTTTTAGAGATTGTCAATAAGATGCCTAGTTGGGGGAATAAAGCTGAATAAAGAGAGAATTTATGAAACTATTTGTCTCCATTAAATTAAACAGCTAATATCCCTGTAGCTTAGTGGAAATCAACACCTTCCTGTCAAAAGTCCTACTTTTGTGAGTGAGCTAAGAGGACGGATACCAATCTCATGTCTGTATGTTCAGCAGAGAGCTGGAGTCAGGATGTGGTTAGCCTAGCTTAGCATACAGACTGGAGGCAGGGAATAACATCCAGCCTGGTTCCTCCAACGATCTACCAACAACTCTAACGCTCAATAATGAAAATCAACGCGTGTATTTTATTTGTTTAATCTGTTCACAAACTGACATAATTTAAGTTTTCAGGGGGAGTTACACGTTGGAACTATTTCTTGAAGAACAGGAGGTGGATAGGATACTTTATGACGTGGTGGTGGTGTGTAGCTACTACCCCACCTGTGCAGTGAGGAAGACTTTGAAGTGCTGGCTATAGGACAGTATGGGATGTTCGGAGATCTTGTTGAGGAAGCGGTGCAGAGCTTTCCTCCTGGTCTGGATGAAGTCATCATTAAATCGCTCCACCATGCTTTTCATCACAAACTTCTCCGGCAGCGGCTGAGGACGCAGCAAAGCACAAGGCAGTCTATGCATGCAACTCTAAACATTAGAAACTGTAGTAATAAAAAAAGATATAACTTTATAATCGTTGATTCAAATCTTGAGCAAAGACATTTTTCTGGATTGGACATTCTTACATTTTTATTGTTTTTCTAAGATGATGGTCAGCTTTTCTGACGCACTTTTATATTAGAGTGCTGTGTAAAAACACACACACACACACACGATTAATGTATTTATGTAAAGGTACATTACTATCACGTGTCCTCATAACTCCCAACCTTAGAAGTTGATTTTCATACAGTATGAAAATGAAAAACCAAAGGAATTCTGCACGGTAAGAAAATGTTTTGCTGTGGTCACAGTGGACTCTGCAGCAGCCCACAGATGCGTAAAGCAGATGATGTTCCGTGCTGATACGTACATGGACGATGAGTGTCGGGTGGTTTTCTTCCAGTCTGCTTCGGAGCCACAGGAAGTCCTGGTAGCGCCGGCGTACCTCGTACTCACTGGAGTCAAACTCGCTTCGTGTGGTCTGCAAAGAGAAGTTATGAAGCTTTATCCCTGGAATCTCTCGTGCTACCACCTATACCTGGTAGTGTCCGGATGAGACGCAGACTTATCAAGTGTTAGCGGATCTCTCCTACAGCAGATTTCACTGACATATAAACTCCTGTAGTAACTCAGAGTGAGACAGAGTTACTGATGAAGCGTCCTACAGTGAATGTGACAACGTAGAAATGATTCTAACGCCTGTAGTTTATACAATTGCTGTGATCTGGAATGTTATATCAGTACTGTTTTGTTATGTGTTGGCATTATCTGCATCGCCAAATAATACACTGTAGGCAACCAGTAGCACTGCACTCAAATCTGAATGTTCCCAGTCCAACTCAATTTGAGTTTCTTTATTTTATCCGTTATGTGCTAGTCATTCCTCCTATTTCATTCATCTTCCCTTCATCTTTAAACATGAATGAATACAGAGTAAACACTTGAAGTCTCAAATTATTTGTGCACAGCCTGTTGCTTCAACTGACAACATGAGGCTTGAATCAGGACATCCTAAAGTAATGATCTGAATCATTAGATGCTCTAGTGGCTCATGTTTCCACGCTGCTTACATACAGACATGTACAGTGAGAGCTCCTCACCTTGGTCACAACTCTGTACAGGATAAAGGTTTCGATGGCAGTGACATGGCTCTCTGGATTATCTACAGTGATGAAGAGGTCTCTGGTGTTGGCATCCTGCTGCTGCTGCTCCTCCTCGTCCTCCTCCAGTCTGTACTGGTTGACCATGGAGCTGGGTGAGTTGGGCATGGAACTTCCATCTCCCAGGGATGTGTTCTGGACCAATGAGACAATGCGATCGTTAGCCCACAGTGACGCTTACAGCAAACACAAGTTCTTCCACTTTCACGAAAAATAAAGAGCAACACCATAAAAGTCTTGGAAGCGAGGCCATTTAAAGTGTGCCCAGTTATCCCCATTTAGTTTAATTCACTGCCTCAGCCCCCACTCACTGAGTGAAGTCATGCGAAACAGCTATAAACACTGTTGCCTTTGGAAGTAGTTGGATGACACTTTCTACAAACTAATTGATTGTAAGCATACCCCAGTGTAAAGTTATCACCTCCTGCATGTGCTGCTCAACAGGTAGGCCTTTACTGCAACAGCATAACTGATGAGTGCTATTCATGCTTAGATTGTTTTGAGCAATGTTTTGGTAATGGTAACTTTCTGCATCTAGATTTTTTAAAAGTTACGCACTTTGTTCTGAAACATTGCACAGACAAAATACAGTGCATTCGTTCAAAGCAGACTACATCTCATTAACCACAAACGTCCAGTAACTGGAGCTTCAGACGTTTTAGAGAGCTGTGCTGTTTGGCAGGTCGGTTTTGTTTTGTGAGAAGAATCCATTCACAGGCAAAGCGGTCAGGTGAAGAGATGCAAAAGCAGAGGGTTCATTTAAGTGAAGCGTTCCCCCTCCACTTTCAGCTGGTCGTGAAGGAAGGTGCAGAATCAGCTCTGATCGCGGCGTCTCACGACAGCTCAGTGCAGTCAAGTGACATTCTTTCCAGTGTGATTTGACAATCACGCCATCATAGAACGCTCTACTAGAGTTCTAAAACCTTTTGACTGCAGTGTCACTATACATGTATTTACTTTCTCTGAGGTATTGGACCCAACATGTAGATCTGCCTCTTATACTCGAGACCTTGAATTTCACCCAATTTTAACCCAATAAACCGCTGTGAACAATAAGCATATGCTCGAACAGATAGAAAGTACGCTGGCCACTGGGGATAACTGGAATTATTAACTGATTGGCTGTGGTTTTGGCATTAGATCTGCCCTGTCAACTTTGAAGGTATTTTACCTTCAGACGTCATACCGTAATTTCCAGACTAGGTCACAGGTCACAGTGGACCAATGAAACTGCTCGAATCACCGTAAATCAAACGCACTCACACTAAATTCTTCAGATCAGTCATTTTGTGCGTCAATTCAGAGGGTGTGGCTTATATACAGGTGCGCGCAACAGTCCGGAAAGTACGGTATTTTATTGTTGACATTGTGCAATGACTCGAGGCTTTCAATGCAATAAATCTCCCGACTGATGCAAACACTGCAGTCATCAGATAAACATTTGATCAAGTAGAGGCCTGAATCGAGATTGGGATGAGAAATAACAAGAAGTTATGTTTGAGGTCATTCAGAAGGTTTGTCCTGCAGAGAGCACTGACCCGTGGATTTTCAGCATACACTGTATCCTGTGTTGTCACATTTCAACGAGTACTTGGACTGTTGACGTATATTTAACACTTTAATTATTACTATAATGGTAACAATCAAATTGTGCCTTTCATTGCATGGAAACACACAACTGGACAACTTATAGTGTAAGGATCGTATGAGTTCTAGAAGAGTGTGACTGCTATGACTAACTCTGGGAGCCATCTGGGCCCTGTGGGCGCATTTTCAATTTGCAAACCTATCCAGATGGTGCGTAGGGTAAAAACTTGATTGAGGCTAAATATGCTCAGTAAAAAAACTGGACTGGATTAATCCCCAATTAGTCCATCCCCCTCACACACAGTCTGCACTGTACATTCAGTACTAAAGAGTCAAACTGTTGCTGTTCTCAACTCTCTACGATTCCAAGATTATACACATTCCAAGCAACCCATAGTAACGAGGTCAAAGCACGACGAAGGATGATCATGCATTTTATAGAACGATGAATGACAAAGTCGTATTGCTTGCAACATACATGTAGATAAGCAACAGTGTTTTCAAAACCCATATAACATCATTGTTAATTCAATATGTTTGTTTCAGCAGCCTTTAACAAACAGCATGTACCATAAGCCCTAGACATAGTGTGGCCACACTAGACTAGATCGGAGCCTGTGGAAAGACCTCCTCACTGCAGAGCCGCTGCCAATCTTCTCACACATGTTGAAAACCACCTTTTCAGACAACTTGAGACGCTGCCAAGTCTTAACATGCGGTGTTATTTTCTTTAAAAAATTTATAAGAAAAGCACTCTTGAATTTCAGCTTTTAAGCCGGTATGGATGAGAAGTCCCTGATCCAAAGCTCCTCAGCTACTATATGGACCTTGCAATGCCTCATGTTAACATTGTCATTGTAACAATTGACTTCCATTATTCAAACCACTTCTTTTCAAGTATAATCAGAGCCTTAGTCTTAACTTTGCTTTCAGGCCACCATCTTATTTAATGCTGCTTTTTTTTAACTGCCCCTCCCTCCTTAAAAGAGAACTGTTTGTTCTAGGATTGATTTTCAGATCCTATTGATTACTTTTAAAGCTCTTCATGGCCTGGCTCCGTACTATATTTCACACCTTTTAATCCCGTATGAACCTGTGTGTAGCTTCAAGTCCTCAGGCAGAGGTATTCTGTCTCTGCCAGAGTCTAGACTAAAAAATAAAGGGGACAGAGCTTCTGCCACCAGGGCCCCGGGGCTCTGGAACGACATGCGCAAGGAAATAAGAAAGTCTGAGTCAGTGTCTTCGTTTAGGTCTCTTCTAAAAACTTACTTTTATCGGAAAGTATATCCTGATTTTATCTGACTTATATATTTCACTCATTACTTTATTTGTATTCTAATTGTGCCCTCCATGTATTCTATGATCCACTTGCTTTTGTATGTTATTTTTCTATGTTAAGCACTTTGTACTTGTGCTGATAAGTGCTCTAACTTGTACATTTTTCAAGTGGTAAAGAGATTTGGAAGTTGTTGTTTTTTACCTTTGGAGATGTTTGAATGAATTGTGTGGACATTTAGAGGAGCAGGTGATTCTTTAAATGATCTTAAATAAAATCCCAAACACTGGGAATATGACGGCAACATTACAGGTTGCCAACGGATAATAAAATGGTTCCATTTAAAGTTCAAAGCATAATACTGAATGGTGACATGTTTGAGAGTAATTTGTAAGCACAGGCCTTTTCACAGTGGACTTCAAGGCACTTCCAGTTTATGCAAACAGCAGTGAACCATCAGTGTGCTGCCCACAGGTCCGTGCCCTGTAACAACAGCTGTGAAGCTGCCGAGTCAGCAGAGGACCCACAGCACTGCTCCACGATACAAAACAATGTCGACAAACATGTGACGACTTCTCCCTCCCAGCTGGACGGTTATCATCTGACCACACATATGCAGCAGGGAGCTCTCACTCTTTTTTCCCAGCAGCTGCAAACGCAGCATAGTGTGCCGTCAGTGTGTTACTGTGGCTGCTGAAAACAACGTTAGGTTATTTAAACCAAATGATATGAAAAGAGTAACCACAACCAACATATGTGTCTTTGTGAAGTTGTTGTTATGGTAACAGCCTGAGGAAAGCAGGAAGCTGTGATGCCCACCTCTGTTTCCAGGTACTTCACACAACCAGAGCTGCATGGCTCTATACATGGCATGTATCTTCCCGCTGCACGTACTCTATGTTACATTTAAAAACATGTCAGACCATCTGAACCAAACGTCATTCACATCAGTGGCTCATGAGGAAAAGTGCTTTGAGTCCCATCAGTAGCAGCTCGTGATGTTTTCTGGGTTTTTTGTTTCCCAGAGCATGTAAAAGTCAAAGTGTAAAACGAGGTGGTAATAATAAATAAGATAATTTCCATTATGTTCTATAGTGTATATTCACACTGATGCCACTTATTAGCGGAAGAAAGGGCAGGTGCTTTTGGCCTGTACCTTTTATAACGTGTGTTTGCAGTCCGTGCTTAGGTCAATGTCAGCAGAATGAGGCATTAGTATTGTTACTGTGGTTACCTGCAGTATTTTATTATTATTAAATATACCTTTTTTTTTTTTTAGATTCTAGCTTTGGCCAGCCAATCAGAAATAACTGAGTTTTATTGACAGCAGGAAACTTTATTGATATGATTGAGCAGTATCTGATCTATGTCTATAAAGTATTTTATTTTAGTAACAGTTTTGGTGCCAACTAGTCATTACTGTACCCATCTGCTGTTTGGAGTTTTTTTTCTGGAGTCCATAATTAGCATCAAGTGCCCATTACTCTGGTGTTTTTGCACTGTATGTAATGCAAAGTCTTCATTATGTTAAGCTGTGAACGGAGAGCTCACCTAACTCTCTGTAGTGATATACACCGGATCTGCCTTACTGATGTTATAACCTTTCATCACTTCCCAGTTATCCTGATTCATCCCGCAACGTTCTAACTTTAACTGTGTTCCTTAACACTAGAATAAATGCCCTGGACACAGTGAAACATTTGTTTTGTTTCTCCATCACCGTGAGGTGACTTCTGGCTGCACACGTCTGATAATAAACAGGCACATGACACTATTCTTTAAAATTGAAATTGAATTGAATTGAATATTCTGTCTGTTTCAGTCTAATTGTTATTTAAAAAAGAACTTTTATACACTGCTTCAATGTTTTTAGGTGCACCTAGCTAAAACCTGCAATAGATCCTACCTTCAAGAATATTACGTTTGGTTTAAGTTGAAATGATTTTAGACAGGTGTTGATTCAAGGGTACGACGGCTGTTTGTGGTGCTGCTGAGCTGTATTATGTTATGCTGACAGGTGTTTCCATTATTTTGACCACCGACTCAACCCAATTTAAATCTGTGAGGGTAAACTAAATTTTCAAGCTACTGCTGCGAACAAATAACAAATGCACAGATTAGTCAACAGACAGAAATCCTTCATCAAGCAACACTACCAAACAATCTCTGGTTACAGCTGGCAGTTAAGTTATACTTACACAGCAGCACTTGTTCAAATATTGAAAACAAGCCAATGCAAACACTGACTGACTGTTTTCTGTTGGTGGTGATCATGGTGTTCAAACCATCCAAAACACTCGCTTCTTTAAACCACAACAAGGATAGGTTTTAGTTCCAGAAACTTAACAGGCTGAAGGTACACACCAAGAAATGGGGCATTTCATTCAATCTGTGTTTTGTGTGGACAGAGGTGGAGATACACAGAACAAGAAAAGGGTCCTGTTATGACAAAGTTTTTATTTTGCTGGCGTGGCACTAATACGCTTCCATAGTAGTGCAACGTAAGCTCAGCTGGCTTTGTTGTCACACCCCCTGACCCTCGCCGGGGTTGCTGCTGTATGAAAACGTATGCGACAGACATGCACTGAAGGTACACATGGTCAACCTGCACTTCCTTCGTCCCGAAACCCTTTCTGAGTCACAGATACAGTAATTACACTAATGTTAACTATAACAACACACAGGCTCACTTGGAACATGTTGCTTTTTACACTGAATTCACATACTTGTGTATGTCACAACACAAGTGACACTCCAAGTGTAAAAACAGTTTTCTGCCAACAGGCCTGCACAGTTACCTGCAACAAGGGATGTTGCCTGCCAGACAGAGCCACCACAGAGACATACACACTATTGTCTTTGAGGAACAGTTTATATCCTGATATATTACCACTACTGAGCTGCTGCAGCTTTGGTAGTTAGTTTAGTAGCAAAATAGTAGTCTAACAGTTGTTATGTCTATTGCTCGGGTTTCATAAATACATTTAAAAGAAGGATTGTGTTACAGCTGCTCAGGCTAATGGGTCCTGCGAAGACTCTGAGGACGTCACATCCACTGTTCCCTGTGCAGCACCACACTGTTCCCCTACAGGTCTACATAAAGAGCATGGTAGGTGCAATCACTGGTAATGGTCACAGAAACCATTTCTATCTTACATTTACTCTCTTTGACTCCAACGTTTAACTCAGTTAGAACTAAGGAAAAGAAAGGCACAGGGAAAACTTGGCAAGTTGTTCTAATAATAAATCAATGAAAGACCCCTGTAAGACAAATCATGTTACATAGTATATGTGGAAAAATAGGCCCAATGCAACCTTCTCGCATGCAGTGAACGTCGCACCAAACTACATATAGAAATCTCACAATATAACGTGGACTTAATTATGCGCACGCAACCCAAAAACATCCCATCTTCAGAATGAATTTTTAAATGAGGCTTCCACCTGAAAACTCCAACTGAATAACATTTCATCTTCGTTCATTAAATTTTAAATTGATTTGCTTGAGGTGAACCAGGGCAAACCTACTGGGCTAAAGTGTTGGTTATTGTTTGGGAGCTAAACTGGATTGAAAAGGTGGGTCTGCAGATTAGTAAAAGCTCTTAAGCACTTATGTACCTGGTAGAAAGTTTTGCAGCTGAGCAAATGTACATGGAATCAGTTGAAAAGTGAACGGAGTTTGGCGCTAGTCTTTCCGAATGAGACACAAACACAAAACAGTCGGGTCCTAAGGTCAGCTCATCAGCTGATCCAGGAAATTTGCTTTCCTTCCTAATGCACGTGCCAGTATTTGGTCACGATGTGCACCACATACTGTCACTATATTCTGCACAGACTGGGGGAACTTAGACACTATATCTTATCCTACAAGTCAAAGTTAAAGCGGGTGTGTTAGTGCCGGGGTCAAATCCACGTAGCAACAACGGCAAAGGAACTGTTTCACTGAGAGTCCGAAGCTGTCGCCGTATGTTCGGGCGGTTTCTCTTTACCTTACTGAAAACTTCCAGGTCTTCGTCCTCATCCAGGTCCAACATGTGTCCTGAGAAGTCCGCAGGGACCGTCTGTCCGCTCATCTCTCTCTCAAACTTTCTAAATGAACTGAGCTCATTAGACAGACCGGAGAGGTTAAACTTCCACCACAACTTCAACAGCGGAAAGACAGCGGGAGCAAACGACAACAGCACTTCCCCTCACACATTTCAAAATAAAAGCTCGGCGTCGACGGTCGCTTTTTTTGTAACTGATTCTACAACAGTCACAGGAAAATATTGTGAATGTGTGTAATGTCTGTGTTAGTTTTTAGGCCACCAACTTTTCACTGTGATGTGACCATTAAAATATTAATGGACAAAATTAAAATTATGCAAATTATTGGAACATGTTGGACTTATTTTGTCTCTTGTGCTTTCTAAATATCCCTAATGCATGTCCCGTTTTTGTCCCTTGTCTTAGAATATATATCACAATCATCGTGTATTTGACTCATCTAGGACTAAGGTACGTTTATTTTGTTGTGTAAAACAACGTAAGCCTTTATTTTGGTGGTACTTCCGGTACGGGTGCTGGGGATGTTCACTCTTGATGTAGGTGACGTCTTGAGCGCGCAGATGCGGAAGGATCAGGGCAGAAATCACTCCGTTCATGATTCATGTGGGAAGAACTGAGCAGGGCAGATAATGGAGCAAACCAATGGAGATAAAACCAAGATGGAGATGTTGTGACAACTATTCATGTGAAGCAAAGAACAGAAAACCTCTGTTGCATCAAATAATGCCACATGTCTGCCCTCCAGGAGGGAGAGAAGCCTTCAAACTCTCCAGCTAGAGTCAGTGACTTTAAAAACCAACATTAATTAATGTGAACTTTCCAACTTTTAATGTGAACAGAATGGTGCTCCAAATTTCAACTAAGTGGACATCATAAAAAACACATGAATAACACAGTAGCCTATATTTAAAAATAATTTTATAAGGTATGTGCTATAAGCAAACTACAACAACAATCTTCCACACAATTAGCAAGCACTTGCGGTTTGAAATGTAGTGCTGATAAAGGCTCAGGAAGCCTCAAAGACACATGGAAAGTGTGAGATAGGTTTATGACCTCTGGGCTGTTTATCAAAAGAAAACAGGAAGTGAGTGAGTTTAAATACAATGGTGTCTTTTAGTTTGGATTGTGTAAATGTGATGTCATTAGGAAATGTATTAGACTGTCAGCACAAAACAGAATGTTTCCTTGTTTGATAGGAAATCTCTCAAAGCAGTTTATAACGAAGAGTGTGTTCAGACTGAGTGGAACATCAGGTTGAGTCGGACATTTGAGCTCATGCATAGTGAAAGTGTTGATAGCCAATCACAACAACTGTTGTTGTGTTTTCACTGAATATGCACTGGACAGTAAACAGAGGTCTTGATTGGTGAAATGTCACAGCTATGGGTCATGGTGGCTGCCTAACCCAGAAGCCTCATGGTAAAAACAGCCGACAAATGCTGCCATTAAAACAATGAAAGCTAAATTATAATGTCTAAACAATCTTCGTACTGTTAATGTCTTATACTATATCAAATATATTGTATATTTTGTTGTCTCAACAGAAAATTGTGTTCTACAAGGGCATATCAAGTTGAGTGGAACAATACTTTTAAGCACAAAAACTACCCATAGCAATGAATCAAAAAGCTAAATAAGTATAGTTTGTCCTTGTTTTATTTTTATACGTTCAGTAAATATATGATTATGTACACATACAGTTCCAGTTAAAAGTTTGAAAAAAAAAAAAAAAATTGCAGTGGTAGTTTGTGTTTTATAGTAATTAGCATACAGAAAATGACAATGCAATGAAAATGCACAGTGCTAGGGAGAAAAAGGAAAGAGAGGAGAAAAGAGAAGTGAAATAAAGGTTGTTGTTTTTTTAAGGAAAGCAGAGCAGAGACAAGAGGGAACAAGACAAGGTCAACACCCAGTATAGGCTAGAGTGGGTTATCTTGTGGCCAGATTGTAACACAGAAAGTCAGAGGTAGTATCTGCAATGGGAATTCCTGGATATTGAATGTTTATTTGCAGTTCTTAAATGTACTGAAGTAAAATTTTTAAATAACTTTTTTTTTAAACAAATCAAAAAAGTATAAATGCTAAATAAGATGTGTGATTTGAAAGAGAACATATTCTTATTCCAATTCTAATTATTGTAATTATCTATTAACTCCCTCTGCTTATTCATTTATTTCAATCTGCAGGATGTCTTCAGTTGTATTTATATAGCACCCTATCATAACAAACAAATAACAAGCATTAATGGGATATGAGTGTGTACAAATGGAGAGGAGGAGAGAGGAGCTCAGTGCATCATGGGAAGTCTCCCCGCAGTCTTGGCCTATAGCAGCATAACTAAGGGGTGGCTCAGGGGTCACCTGAGTCAGAGTCAAAGTGTTTTATTTGTCAAGTGCACAATATAACACTGGTCATCCTGAGCAATTAAGTTCTTTGGACATGGCAAGCAACAGCTACGTAGTATGCAATAAAAAGAACGAGACACAGTTAAAAGCAGGAATAGTAAACAAAGCACTAAAAAAAGTAAAACACTAAAATAAATAACACTAGCAGCAGTTCCAGAGT